>OU964964.1:2765723-2788223 GCA_918808275.2 Dolichovespula sylvestris | reverse complement strand
GCATAGAAAACCAATAAGAATGCAAAACGAGACGTTTTCTATCTAACGTACAAGTATAAATACATTGATCGATATTTGTCCTGGCTGAGATAATACGAATCCTACGTAGGAAATGGTTAATATAAATTTTTCTTTCCTTTTTCCTTTTGTTTCTCGAAGAAAATCGATTTTACGCGCCGGCGTAAGTTCAATTCAAGTTTCGAATTATTCGCGTCCAGTTTTAAATGAAATACGAGTTTAATCACTGTTTTCGCGCGCTTAGAAAACTTCGGAAAACTCGATTTCTGTCATGCGTCAGATGACTGTTCTCTACTTCTCTCATTCTCTTTCTGTCATAGAAAAGAGATTAAATCTTGATGGCAAGCGGGAGACTTTAAACATTTCCGCTGTTTCTTGGTATCTTAAATTTCTTGATAAATCTTTCGAAATAAGGAGCTCTACATTCTTCATTTGTTTCAGTAGGCGAATTGACAGACTTTTGACATTGAATAGAACAACAATGAGAACGATTACAAAATGTTTCAAACGTTTCCACAAAATAAGAACATACATATATACATGCATACGATTAATTTATAATAATCAAAGTTGAAGTGAGTTTGCGACACGGATCGATTAAACTTGAACGATTGTAAGCTAGATAAGATAAATTATAACGTTTAGGTTAAGAGACATTTAAGACATAATTTATCAAATTAATTTTTATAATGAAAATGAAAAAAAAAAGAACAAAAAGAAAAAAACATTCTTAGAACAATTTTTATAACAATCGAAAAATACGATATTAATTTTCATCTCACGAAATTCTACCGTAAGTGCCTATAGATTGCGGTTTTTCCGCATCTTAAAAGTTTCATCTTTCGTGAAAGTTTGTGAAAAAGAATCAACGTCTCGCTCCGGAGGCAAAATTCTCTTCGAGAGGGTGGAGTACGTTGACCGGTAGCCTCTATCGTTATTACGCTATGGTACGTCATTAGCAAACTTCTGTTAGAAACTATTTCCGCGATCGCGTTCGCTGAAGTCACACTTGTAAAGATCACGTACGACCTTGCAACTTGCAAATATAGCTACGTCTGAAGGTCTTTCGATGACATCGAAATGAGAAATAATAAAAAGAAGAAAGAAATAAGTACGTTTATTGTACTTCTATTTCCTCTCTTTCTCTCTCTCTCTCTCTCTCTCTCTCTCTCTCTCTCTCTCTCTCTCTCTCTCACTCACTCTGTCCCTCTCCTCTCTTTATCTATCTATCGAAATTTCTCAAAAACAAAATTATCTACTTTCAAATAAGCATAGAAATAAAAATTCCTACGCTTCTACAAAAATTTGAAGGCAAGAGTTTCAAGGTGAAAACTCGTTTGAATTTGAAAGAAAGAGAAAGACGAAGAAGTCTGACATTTCCAATGCTTTCAAGATCGATGAGAGAGAAAGATAGATAGATAGAGAGAGAGAGAGAGAGAGAGAGAGAGTCACGACGGCCTATCCCTCGCATTTTATCGAACTACCACGATACGTCGCACGTAAAGCTCTTGCGAGCGACACGAAAACGAGAGAGTCGGGAAATAGGCGCGCTAAGCGCGTGCGACGAGGATGGCATGAGTCTCGCCAACGCGAACACGACGCACCCAGTAGACGCTACGCACGCGAGCACGCGCGCGCGTGGTTTTCACCTCTATAATATTTTCGCTGATATTCGTAAAAGGAAGAAAATTCAAAAAATGTTCGGACGTTTATGCGAATAAAGAAGAGGATAGTAAGTATCATAAAAATTCGTTAGCTCACCTTTATCTGCGACAGGCAACTGTTGGTTCGCCGTTGGACGAAGAGGACGACGGATGACGATGAGGACGAAAGAAACGATGGGACGATGACGACGACGACAACGATGACGATGACGTCGATGTAGACTTTAAAAGCTGAATTCTTGTCGTTCGTGAATATTTGTTCTCTCTCTTTTTTTTTTTTCAGTCTTTCTCGCGAGACAAGCTCGACTATATCTCTTCCTCTCCTTCTCCGTCACCGGTGTTTTTCATCGGCGATTATTTTTCTCTCTCTCTCTCTCTCTCTCTAGCGCGCGCGCGCGCGCGTACTTTCAGAGAAAGGAAAGTTAAGATCGAGAAGGGTAAAGGAAGGTACGAAGAGGAAGAAAATTAAGAATAAAGAGAAGAGAGAAAAGAGAGAGAGAGAGAGAGAGAGAGAGAGAGAGAGAGAGAGAGTGGAGAGTTAAGAGAAAGAGAAGAGCAAGAGAAAGATAGAAAAAAGAGAAAGAGTGAAGAGAGAAAGAGAGAAAGAGATGCGAAAGAGTACGCGTGCGGTCTCTCTCTCGCGTGTAGATAAGTTACTCGTCTAGAGATTCGTACGTGTCTTTAAGTGTTGTCCTTTTCTCTATATCCGCGTATGTCTTCGCGTAAATATAAGCTTCGTATTCGGGCGTGTATCTCTAACTGCGAAACGTCTATCTTTTCCGTATACGCAATAAGTCTATGTGTTTCTCTCTTTCTCTCTCGGTTTCGTGCGCCCTGCGTACCAGAGATCGAAGTCTCGTGGCAAACGGTCGTGGACTGAGTGAACCCGAGTTCAGACTGAGCGGCGGAGTTGCCGTGCCGGCGACCATGGCGCCACGCAACGGGGGGCGAGCGAGTCACACGCCATCGATCCATCGAAGGTGGTATGGGGCTTTCTACGCTGGGCTGACGCTGCCTTTCCTATACACAAAACCAGACGAAGAGTGAGAGGAAGAGAAATTGAGAGAGAAAGAGAAAAAGAGAGAGAGAAAGAGAGAAAGAGAGAGAGAAAGAGAGAGAGAGAGAAAAAGAGAGAGAAATAGAGAGAAGGGGAGAGAGAGAGAGCCTTACATAGGACCAAAGAGAGACAAAGAAAGACCTACGTAAAAAGAGAAGGAATAAGAAAGATAGAGAAAGGGAATGGGAGGAAAAGAGAGAGGTTGTTGAGAGGGGCGGCTTTGCCGCTTCCACGGCCAACAGAACGTCGCAGGACCATCGAGGGGTAAGGGGTGCAAACCTCTGCCTTAGAGCGATGTCGGGTCGGAAGAGGGCGGGGCGTTCTCTCCTTGTCTCTTTCTCTTTCTATCTCTCATACGTTCACTCTTGCATACCCCTTTTGCGGATGCATACATTCGTCACTTGGCGTACGCGCGCCAATGTGTCTCTTTTGCCCCCTCTCTCATTCTCACTCTATCTCTTTCTCCCGATTTTTCTTTCTTCGTTGCCTACTCCCACTCCATTTTCTTTCCTCCTACCTTCCCCTTTTTTTCTTCCTCCGACCCTTTTACCTAATTTTAAGCGATACCCGTTCATTGCTGACCCGTTTCTCCATGCATTTAACTCCACCGTGGTGAAATCGTTTGGTTTAGAAATTCGAACGAGCGAAAAGACGTGCCGAAATTCAGATGAGAGAACTTTTTTTCTCTTATTCTTCTACAATCAAACGATCGGATAAACGATCGATACCAAATAGCTGACCATTTATAAAGGGAAAAGAAATTTTCCATAAATATGGAAATAAATGTTGGTGAAAATGATGGGAAAAGAACTATACGTAACGTCTTGGAAACTTATTGAAACCTGGATTTCTCAGCACGGTTTTCTCGAGCTTACAAGAAGCAAAATTTTTAAAGGGTAACTCGCACATTCGTCGACAAACTTATGCACGAAAACGCTTTTGCGATTTCTCTTGTTCGAAGAAAAAGAGAGAGAGAGAGAGAGAGAGAGAGAGGCAAAGCAAAAAATATATGGGTCAGGACGTTAACGAGGTTTTGATAGCATTTGCTAACGCTATTTTATAGCGTTGCGCGCCTTCAAGGAAGAACGACGATTGGTTTTAATGGATTTCGATTCACGTTCATCTCAAAGAACGAAAGGTATCTCATCTATTCATGAGATACTTATCGGTATCTTCCTTTATCACAAGGAAAACGCAATTACTACAAAAGAGACAAGAAAGCGAGACTAATTCTCATATTTTAATAAATATTAAAAGTAAAGCAACGATAAGGACACCAATAAATATGAATAATAATAATAATAATAATAACAATAATAATAATAAATTTTAAGCAAGATAATCCACGTTCTATTGCACAACATATAATGAATCACAAGTTCTCCGAATTGAATTTGTTCCCACAAATGCCTTGAAGGATAGGGCACCTTGGTAACCGAGAAAACAAATATTAATGAGAATAATAATAATAATAATAATAATAATAATAATAATAATAATAATAATAATAATAATAATAATAATAATAATAATAATAATAATAATAATAATAATAATAAATAAAAATTTAAATCGAAGAACAGATTTTGTGAAATCAGGAAATAATAATAATAAAAAGAGGAAGAGAAATACGAATTCTAGAAGAAATGAAAGTAAGATAACTATAACAAATTTAAGCCTAACAAAGTAAGAGGAAGGTATCGTAGCAAATATAAAATAACACTTGTATGAACAGAACATGAAGCGTTTATAAAATAATGTAGCAGAAGCTTGTAATTAAAAAGAAGTGAAGTAGAAGGGTTACCAGTGGGAGAGACTAATTTTCGTCTCACGTCAATCGATACACGTTACGTTCTACTCTACCTCCCCTTAATTAAAAATCGTAATTTAGCCTTATTACGTGGCTTGTATCTCGTCTCCTTCGGCTAACGTCGAAAGCAAATTTTCATACGAATACCTCTTCAAATTTACTTCGTAGTCGTTTCTACGGCCATCGAACGACCTTGTCTCTCTCCCTTTCATCGTACGAATAAATTTATGTCAAATCGATCGAAATACGTGAAAATGCTTCAATATAAATTTTACATCCTCCTCTCACGACATGAAAAAAGATAAAAAGGGAGAAGCTTTGTATCCTCTGAAACAACTCCTCGTACAAATGTCCTACAGATAAGTCATTAAATTTGTAAGGGTCGTTTAATTTTTGAAATAGAAAGTACAAAGTTCGACGATTAGATCTCGACGACGAAAGAGCGATAAAATCTTTTCTGTCGTTCAGCTTTGGATTAAATAATGGATGATATATATTTTACAACTTGTCTTCTACCCTATTTCTTTACGGGGAAGAAATTAAAATTCATGTGTGTTACTCGAACGATTTGATGTATCGTTCAATTGAACGAAACATTTGTCATCATAGATTTGATTTATTTTCTTTATATCGAGTTAAAGCAAATTAATTTAAAGGACGCAATCAATAAAATCAAATATGCGCAACACCCTACGATCATAATAGGATACACTTTAGTTTAGGAATTATTTTAGGATTTATCTTAGATTCGTGTACGTGCTGTCGTACCAAAACTTCCTCCTATTCCATTCTTGCAACACTCGACGAAGATAGGATCAGATATGATGAAAGTCAGATTTGTGTCAGCTGCTACCTCCTAACCGGGCTACCGTAATTCAGCAACTCCGATACATTCTCGATCGAATCTTCGTTCAGTCCACCGGTCACTGCTGATTCGTACAATTCGATGGCTCCAATCCAAAAGACGCAAGTTGAGCACGCGTATAACCTTCTTAGTTTCAACCTTCCTTTCTTTCTCTCTCTCTCTCTCTCTCTCTCTCTCTCTCTCTCTCTCTCTCTCTCTCTCTCTCTCTCTCTCTCTCCATCTCTTTCACTCTTTCTCTTTACCTATAACTATCTATCTATCTATCTATCTATCCTTTAAAAGCAAACTACTTTTCTTCTACTTATCTTGTTATCACTCGCAATAAACTTCATTTATTTTATTTTATCCTAAGATATTAGGAATTAATAACGAGATATCTTTGTATTTTCTATTTATCAATCAATAATACATACAATTATGATAGAAATAAAACAAACAATATTCATTTCAACTGCTTTTCTGCCAAAATATTGGTTACATATATAGGTTAATTGATTATTTCTTCTTTTTTTTTTATTGTAATAAGTATTGGTAATTATCGTTAAAAATAAAAATAAAAAATGTTTGGCACAAAAAAAATAGTTGTTTACTAAATACAGTTAGCAATAAAATTAATGAAGAAATCTCCCAGAAGTCGAATACTTCGTTATATCGTTCTACTTTCACCACAGTGAGCATAATGAAATTATAACAAAACATGCATAGGAAAGAATAATTTTTATATGATGAGTAAATAAAATAAAAAATTCAAGAAGACATAAGGAATATTACGTTTCAGAGAACAGAATGAAATTTTCGATCTCGTGCATTTGCAATTAACTTCATAGAATACAGAAAAGAGAAAATAAAACATTATACTTTATCTCACTTTATAATTCATATTTCGGTGTTGACCATTATGATATCTAGCCAATATCCAACATTACCATCGAAATTTTACGAGCGTCAAGGGCCATTTTCCCGAATCAAAAGAACATGTCGGACTCGTAGACCGCGACTAATATAGGTCGATCTCGTTCCTCGCGTCGATGAATCACGATAGTCTTTTCGATAAAACGATCGTCCCTACTTTTCCACGGTTAACACTGGGAGTGAAATGTGATCCATTTGGATTTAAACAAAGGTTAATCAATAAGAGGTCATACGTTAAGAATTTATTATGAACTTAGAATAATCTGAAAGTATTAGATAAATTTAGATGAGTTTGACCATATATCTCGTTTCTTATTAACGCTCTATAACGTCATATTATTATAAAATCACATAATTAGATATATATTTGTATTTTTTTAAGTATTATTTCATGTGTTTCGTAATGAAATTAATTTATAGTTTATTTCACGTAGAAAATTAATTTTTGTCAATTACAAGTTATGCTTGGCATAGAATATACTAATGTAATATATAGATACAGTTTTATAAATTATATGTAGATATATATATATATATATATATATATATATATATATATATATTATAATATTCGTATTAATGTAAATTATAGAGAATAAGTTTTACACATCATGTAATTTTTTTTTTTTTTAATAGAAAAAAAGAAATTGGATTACAGAAGACAAATTAATCCGTTAATTTTATTATTATCGCCTTAACTATCCGTTCGAAATTTGTTCAAAGAAGAACGTCTAATAAAAAATTATTTTCATCCTTTTAAAACTAGCTTTGAATTCCTATCTAAAACGTCTAAGATGATAAAAGAAGACGCTAGCTAGTCTAATCTCCTCTCCAATTCCAGGAAAAGGTGCGGAGAGAGTGGTCCGAAGGACTGCACGCATGTCAGAAACAACTGGCCCTTCGCACGATTCCGTAAACGACATCAGTGAGCATCTCTAGCGATCCGTTTCGAAGAACGGAAATTATGTAATTTCCTTGCATTCTCCGTGCATCGGCAAGCTTTGTGAGAGACCACTCGCAGCGCGAACATTCAGCATCAAATTCCTAATCGAATCAATAATTACGGGAATTCCTCAGCAAGAAAGAGCTGGAGAGTGAGAGATATCTCGCCATTGACACCTGCCGTTCTCCATCTCGCTATTGTGCAGCCAAACGTTTCCGGTCTTTCTCTCTAGTCGTACGACTCACCGGAAATACGTAACAGCGAACGAGAGAGAAAGATGGAGAAAGAGAGAGAGAGAGAGAGAGAGAGAAAGAGAGAAAGAGAGACAAAGAGACACATACGAGTGTTACAAGTTATCTACGTACATGCTAATTCGAGACAAACTTCATTATTTGTCCCACGTTCTCAGTAGATTATTCTTTTCCATTTCACCTACATTATAATCTCGTTGTGAATGACGTCAATTGTGAAGCTTGTTTCACGCAAATCGATACTTTCGTCTGATTCGCCTCGTAATTTTTTGTCGAAATGAATATCTTATAATTTGAAGAATGAATGAGATACCATTACAAGTTCTCCGTACTTTTCATTCTTTATTCTTCTCGAATATGTTTCAAAAGAAAAGAAAATGATAAAGAATTTTCTCAAATCGTATCTCTGTGCATTCATGTACGGCTTGAAGAAGTTTACGGATTCTTAGAACATGTTCGCTTACTCACACTTGCATTTATACTCCTCGAGGCTTCTCGTTGGCTTCAGGAAGGTAGTAGACGTCGCATCGCAGGGAAGGCCGAAGTGGAGATTCGTGTAAGCGACGTATTATCGTGCCTAAAGTTATGTATATGTCGTGATAAGAATATCAATAACCGAAAAAGTCGATTGCATTTAGGGCCATGTAGCATAAAACGCCATAGTTACTAATATTGCCTCTCGTTATTCCTGATCCGAAATTCGTGTCGATATCGTTCCATTCTCTTTAATTATTTCGACCAATGAAAGAAAATTATTTATTCAGCTTAACCCGATTGTTTATTACTCCTCTTCCTGTTCGAAACGAAGTAACACTACAGACGGTAAATAATACATGTAATATAGATCGCAGAAAACCAAATGGTAAATAAAAAAAAGAAGTACAATTCGTATATTTAATCAACGAACTTGTTAAATTCTATAAGCCGAGGTAAAGTACGTTGAAGTTATTCCTTGTTAGTCAGTAGCAATGAGGAAGCACGATACCAATGATAACGAAGACGAGAGAGAGAGAAAGAGAGAGAGAGAATGCGAAAGGTTTGAAATCTAGAGAGAAAGAGAGACACAGCTTCTCATCATTCTATCTCTCTCTCTCTCTCTCTCTTTCTCTCTCCTTCCCTCTCGCACACACACAATCTTTCAGTAAATTGCTCGAAACGAGTTCCGCTTTATAAACGAATGAACGAGTGAGCGACGGCATCCAACGTTTTAGCCGCAATAAAGTTTACGCTACGTGCGATTAAAATGACGAAGTTCTCTACGACGTGACATCGTCGTAGCTCTTGCGACTCGGAACAGTTTTTCCTGCTGCCAATCGATAGGGAATGTTCATATGCTCTTGATGGATAATCCTCGACGCGACATTATGGTCAGTCAGAAAACAGCATCCTAATATAAATCGATTGAAGATATGTATATACATATGTAGAGGAAGTGTTCAGGAAAGTTTCTGGATAAATACGAGAATGTTGTCTGAATGTTTATAGGTATATGTATTTACCTCTACAAGTCCTTGCAAAAAAGTTTTTAGAGAGATATGTATGGTACTTAACAAAACAAACAGAAAACTTCCAAAGAGAACGTGAGATTACGGATAATACTCCATTCCTCTCGTGTAAAATAACGTTTTACTGTCGTTAAGATGAAACTTCAGATTTCTGTCTTTCTATGTATTTATATATATGTATGTATGTATGTATGTATGTGTGCTCGTCCTTAAACCGTGGGAACAAACAATAAATGTAAAATGAAATTTTCTATCAAACAGTATCAAAAATTCACCGAGAATATAAATAAACATTACACTTTGCTAAGATTTGTTTTAGACTCATTTACACACCCTGTATACGTTAACGTCGGAACTAAATTGAAACTAGAGAGATAGATACGAACGGTTGGCAAATGAAGGAGAGAAACGTTTAGATACGTGATCGATGAATACTAGCCGCTTATACACTCTATGACGTAGAACTCGGCTTAAAATGACTTTGAATTAATCAGAAGGCTAGCGAAGCTCTTGATCGATCGATTTTGATAGAAATAATAATGAAAGTCAATTCTTTCTTTCTTTTATTATACTTTGAAATTCTAACGATAATATTTCTGTTCTACTCGAAATACTATATACACACATAAACATGAAAATTTGCATAATGTATATAGGTACGTACTTATTTATTTATTTTACGAAGCTCCCTCTAATCGGCCCGAGCAAAGCAATTTTGAAACAGGGAAATACTTCGCACCTGCAACACATGACTACCTGGAGGTACGCGCACTGTTCTTGAAAGCTCCGCTGATGTGTAAACCCCGTGTAAGCAAACTGTAAACATCCTTTGACTACCGACTGTGAGGAGTGAAATTCAGCTCCCGTTCAATCCAACCCGTGTGTTTACGATACGAAAGGACGGAATGATGTTCTCTCTCTTTCTCTCTCTCTCTCTCTCTCTCTCTCTCTCTATATATATATATATATATATATATATATATATATATATATATATATATATATAGGGTATATATATATGTATTTATATAGGGTATATATATATATATATATATATATATATATATCCTCTGTCTGTCTTTGTCTCTTCCTCTTTTACAAAATCTCTTTTATTATTCTTCTTATCATCAATAATACGAAAAACAAGTAATTCCACATGTTAGCACAAACAAATGTTCAAGTAATTTATTATTCAATATCAAAAGCTCCTCACCGTATCATCTGACCAAACCTTTCTCGTAGAAGAAACACGATTATTTGATCGGAAAGTTTGGTATGTCTCTTTTTCCCCTCTCTCTCTCTCTCTCTCTCTCTCTCTCTCTCTCTTTGATTTCTTCATCGAAGATTATCGTATAATAATTAACGTTTCCTTTGTAATACTACCCATCGTTAAAATATCGCTTTTTCTCGAATTTGAAATTAATTTTATGTACGTATATATATATATATATATATATATATATATATATACGTACAAGAAGAAGATAGAATGAGGAGTAATAGTAAAGAAAAATCGTATTTCTGAAAATTGTGTTAATAACGAGTACATAGAAATGTCCAAGTTAGTATTAATTGTTACATAAGATCATTAACACCCACACTTAGCTACACGTTGTAAGACACCGTTCGCACGGGATCGGCTTAATTAAAGTTTAATTACTTCCGATGTGTGCATTCACGAACTCAAAATGGACTCGTTGATCGCATAACTATTAAGAACTTTTTGAAAAGTTCTCTAAAACTTTTCGAGTGACTCAATTCTAAGATTCTGATATTCGATATATTCCTGTTTTTAACGAAGATACATGATTTTCATATAAAACATATTCTCGAGAGATTTACGAAGCAAGTATCTGTTCGTACTAGCAGTTGAGATTTATGTAACTAACGACCTCCTACGTTTATTAACTTTTACAGATGATAAAGTCTAGGCAATATTTCACTTCTTGAATTTAAAGTTAAGCAAATATGAGCTTATTTCTTGCTTAAAAGAAAAAGGAGTGAGAAAACGAACGTCGGATAGGAAAAAGTAAAAATGGTCGATCTTCAATGAAGTGATTACAACGACCTCCATCAGAGGGCTCGATCGCTCTAGAGAAGAGAGTAGATAAGTAAGAGATCTGTTAATACCGATAAGAAAAAAATCTCTATCGAGACAAGGAAACAATTATCCTCAGTTTTAGAGAGGAAAGTTATAGCTGAAGATGATATTGGCAAGATTATTATGTAGAAAAAAAAAGAAAAAGAAAGAAAAAAAATTTTAACATAAATAGACATTATGTCGATTTTTATCGATTCTTCTACGACACAACCTATCTTTTTTACAAACAATGTATGTAGATAGATGAAGACAATGGAATAGTGATTATTTCATCTCCAAGGATACGACAATTATCGATTTAATAAACAATTGCATCGATGATTCTATTCGTGCCCTTTCGTGATCAATTCGTAACGATGCAATAATTAATAATAAATTGATAATTACGAAACAACTTGACGAGAAACATGTTTTTAAAAGATTTCTTGAAAACCATCCGCATTGATCAAGTCAGTTTCAGAAGATGTAAGCGGATTAAATGGGAAAATATAGTCAATGGTGTCATGTTCGACAATAATCCCTAAAAGCAACATTAATGACAGGCTTACAATATTGTATACATCGTCACAGGCATGTGCATTGGTTCTACGACTGAAATATCCTAAGTGACGATATAAAAAGACAGAAAGAGAGAGAGAGAGAGAGAAAGAGAACGAACATGAAAAAAGTTCATTGGCATCATAAAATATCTTCGAATACTAATCGTAATACCAAATCAATGTCAAACGCAGGATCGATCGGCGAAAAAAAAGAAGAATGAAAGTAAACAAGTTCCACTAACTTCTTGGATAAAACTTTTCTATCGGTTCGATAAAATAAATCAAGAGAAGAATAAATAAAAATGTATAAAGAAAAAAGTATTGTCTATAGAAAAGAATGAAAAATAAGCGAAAGATTTTAACTTGATTTTCAACGAATTCTCGAGTAGAACATTTTTGTTATTATTTTTTTGTCTCCTCCCCTCTTCTCTTTTCGCAAACGTGAGAGAAATTCTGATAATCGTTTATGGCTTTAGTCGAGGGGCTGAATTACTATATCCTTTATTCCATGCCAATTTTCTTTCGACCACCAAAGAGGGTATCCTCCCAGGCACGTTCTTACGGTTCCACCAACACAAGTGGATGTGCAAACATTGATAGGCCCGACCCCTGAATACGCCACTTGTGAAACAGAAGGATCGTTTAAGCGTATAGACAAACAAAGTGAGCCAGAGAAAGAGAGAGAGAGAAAGAAAGTAGAGTAAAGTTGTGTTAGAGATATTAAACAATATGAACAAAATGTAATACACGTTGATAATTCGAAAATAGAGAGAGAGACTGGAGAGTTTCTGATAGCGACACCTATTAAACGAATATTTTCGTAGATTTAAGATTCTTCAGAAGCTTATAATTGATAAGCTTGAGAAGCTTTCAAAAGACCCTTTTGAAATCGTTCGCTTTGCCCTTTTGCCTGTTCCATGTGACACTTATGGTGTCATGTTGAATATGACACTAGTCCTATAAACCAAAGCGTGGTTCCTTGATTACCAATGTTTGTCAAGACAGTCCTTTGACTTTGTTACAAGAACTGTTTGTAAAGTTTCTTAGGAAAGTTAATTCTACCTACTAACTTTGAAGCTATCCCAACGATAATTACTTCGTTAATAATAAATGTCAATCACGGAAGAATAATTAATTATCGATGGAGTAGAATCAAGATCATATTGGGAATATCGTTCATTTGAGAGAGAAATAATTTTACTTTATAAAAGCGGTCCTTCTCATTCATTTATCGAGATTCATTATTTCGAGTACAGATAAAAAAAGAGATAAAGAGAGAGAGAGAGAGAGAGAGAGAGAGAGAGAGAGAGAGATTAATCCTCAAGCTGACCTAATTTTTTACTTTCCCTGATTTCTATTAGTACGAACAGAAGAATTCGTCGATTCCTCAACGGGACGTCTATCTCGGTATCTCGATGCGGTATCTCGATTTATACGAACGGAAGAACACACAAACACACATGTATGCATATATATACACACACATATATATATATATATATATATCCTTTACTTTTTAACGTCACGTTTTACGTTCGTTTCGTTTCTTCCCGCATCGAGGTCTCAATGTGAAAAAAATTCTAAATACATACATACATATATACATAGAAAGAATTTAAATAATGAATATATTTATATAACACATACAAGCTGTCGTCGTCACGGTTAAAGAAGAGAAACGTTTAACAGCATCACAAGTTAGCCTACTTTGTGCGATCAATAAGATGATCTCCCTTTCGAAGATTGTTGTTGGTTCATCGGGACTGTTGCGCTTACATTGTAAAATCGACTATCTCACGCTGCAAGTGGCATTGACTGAGAAGATCTTGTCTTACCGGTAGGCACATTAAATCCGACTTGCGAGTAACACTCGCGTTGTCAGATAAGAATCGAGTCCCTGAAGAACTTGTGCGATTTTCTCTCTCTCTCTCTCTCTCTCTCTCTCTCTCTCTCTCTCTCTCTCTCTCTCGTTGCCATTCTCATTCGAGAGAAAGGCAAACCGATCCTCAAGACTTCTTTTTTCCCTCCGGTGATTTGGACTTCAATGACGTTCCATACACGAACGGCTGCCGCACGCATGACTTTCACTGTCATTCGGTGTTCGTTCGAGAGCGACAACCAAGCTACGCGAGCGAGCCGTTTGAAGTCGATTCTTCGGAAGAAAAGGAATCCTTATTCGTGGCCAAGATCGAGGAAAGGAGAAGATTCTTTCTCTTACTTTGCTGAAATTTCAACGAAAAGCCTGATTGTCTCCTTGCTTTATCTCTTTTTACGAAAAATTTCTTTATAAAAAACGACGTTACATATACAGTATCTTCTATTTCAAGTACTGCATTCAATTATTTTCTGAATTATAGATCGTTTCGAATTATGTTTCAAATAAAACTTTCATCTTGTTTCGGATGGACATGTCTTATGGTGATCGGAAATCTTCACTAGATGGACGTACTTCCTAGATTTCAAGATGAACTTTGTTCTTTTATACGGAACCGTATATTTTTATTTAGATAGGCCTGTACCCCATTCCGAGATGAAATCATTGTCCATAACACTTTGGTTTATTGATCGTAATAGTTTTGGTAGTGTGAGTTCATGTAAAAAACGAAAGTTATCTTGAAATTTTTGAAGAGAAGATTCGTGAACACTATAAAATATCCCATCCCTGCCCCCTTCCTCCCTCTAACCACGAAACAGGGAAAGTTTTATTTGAAACATCTATGAAAACATGCTATAGTTTGGGAAATAATTGGATGTGAAACTTCAAATAGGATATATATCTAAAAGTAACATTTTATCGCGAAATATTAATATATAATCTAATTATGGTAAATACAATATTTTTCAATCATAACTTTTTTAATTGTAATTAATTTTGCATAATTATTGTATTGATTTATAAATAATTTCCGTATTATGATAATCAACTTCTTATAACAGCCACTTATTTATTAATCAATTCAATATTATTGCATCACTCTTCGTTCTTACGGCTCACCTGATATACTTATTATTCGGAAAAAATGTCGATTGGATAACTAGAGACAGAAACGACGTGCTTTTAATCCAAACAACGAAACAAGTTTAAGGGAATTCTCTTCAAATGCATTTTCAAGGGTTTACGCCGTGAATCCTCATAGTCGCAATTTTTATCCAATTTTGATAATCAAGATAAACGTTCGAAAAATAAATATATTCTACATGAAATTATTATTTTCGATCTTGATAACAGGTTTTTACTTGCATGAAAATTATTCTTGAAAGTTAACTCTTTGTAACATGTTTTTTACCAAAAAGAAAAAACATTTTTCCAAAATTCGAAACGATAATCTCGTGTAAAAATCCATTATCTTTCGAATGAGGTATTAATCATCAAACTCAGGTAAACATTGTGACTATGATAATTCATAGCGTAAATTCTTACAAATACATAAGAGGAGAAGAATAAGTTACCATTACGTGGAAAGGCAAAAAAGCGCATCGCGTAGAGACGCTCGGGAAGATTTAAGAGCGAATACTTTTTATACGCTCCTACAAAGATATACATATGTACATATATACAAACACACATACGTACGTATGTACGTTCATTTGAGCAAGTTATCGTTTTGTATTATACCATCGACCTATAAAAACACTCGACATTATAGACATAATAACAACGTTGGCCGAACGAAAGCAAAAGGAGAAATTAATGACTCAATAGAATTTTTTCGAGCTTAAGTATTTTCTTTCTTTTTCCTTTTTCCTTTTTCCTGCCTTTTTTTACGTTTTCCTTACGTTTAAATGAACAATTGTGACCCAATTTTTATAGTCAGGTGGTCGCCTCACTTTCCTCATTTATATCGGGTAATCACGAATATAATTTCCTACTCCTCTCTTTCTCTCTTTCTTTCCTCTCTCTCTATTTCTCTTTCTCTTTTTCTTTCTCTTTCTCTCTATTTCTATCTCTATTCATCTGCCTATACCTTTATCTATTTATCTCTCTCATTCTTTCGCGAACGAGCGAGCAAGGGAACGATCCATTAGCCCGACCTTTTTCAAATTGGTCCACCAGAATATGGGCTCATCGGTGCGTCATGCGCCAAATTGCACCGTGCAGAATTGCACCGTAATATCTGTTGAAGAGAGAAGAGAAAAAGAAGAGAGGATGCTTTGTCGCTCGTTGAGAGATACGTTAAAACGTACGAGTACAGCTATTTTCTACAAGACTCATTTTCCTTTTCTTTTTTCCGATTATTTCTCTCTCTCTCTCTCTCTCTCTCTCTCTCTTTATTTCTATATCTCCTTTTTCCCGTCTTCTTCGTTCCGTAGAAAAGCATAAAATCAAGAAAGTTTTACTTGCATAGCGAACACGCGGTTTGACCTTATCCACCAGCCTACTCATAGATTATGTAAACATGGAAAAAGTTCATGAGCCGATATCTGCGTGCGTGTCGAGGATTCGTAACGAAATATCGCTTCCTTTTTTTCTTTCTTTTGTTTGTATGCCATACACCGGATAGAAAGAAGTGTTCCCGTCGTTCGAGCTGCTTCATTAACATATCGAAACTCTCTCGAACCTCTCCCTCTCCAGACTGATTCCGGAAGTACTTCTTTTTTTATTTTTCGTTGCTTCGAAAGATCATTCATTCGACCGGTATTAGTTCCCTTTTTCAGTGGGAATACATTCCTTTCGTATATTTCTTCGATTAACGTTCCTCTTTCTCTAATAAAAAAGATGATAACTATTTCTTTGTGACTTTTTATTTCGATAATGTTGGCTACATTACAAATATTTCATTGGTTACATTACTACAGTAAACAAGTAATCTCTTTTATGGCAAACTTTTATTTTGCTATGGTACTGTTTCTAATAAACGATTTCATTAGTATTAACTTAGTGTGTGTGTGTGTGTGTGTGTGTGTGTGTGTGTGTGTGTGTTATTACATGAATATTAAAAGCAAAAATGTTATACCTCCCAATTCTTTATTTTACAATTCATTAATTTATCCAAAATATCCTGTTTCCATTCGTATCATTTATTTTACATTTATTTTTAATCGAAGTAAATTTCACACATACATGTTCACTGATTGGAAATCTCGTCGATAAAAAAAAAGAAAAAAAAAACAGAAATAAATAGAAAATGATAGAATCTCGATCCGTTGCGATCTGCTGCAGAAAAAAAGAAGAAATCTCAATATAACTCGTTTAAATAATATACCACAGATTTTTGTTCTATACGATAAATTATCTACACAATCTCCAAGTAAATAGTTGAAAAAGGGAGAGATTGAGTGGTAGTGGGTCATGGTAATTACTCGAACTATCGCGTTAAATCCTTTTCTCTTCTTTCTACAAATCGCTATTATGAATATTACTGTCTCTTTCAAGCTCGTTTGCTCTAGGCGAACGACCGACTTTTATATTTTTCAGATGGAACTATCATTCCACAGTGTCCTGTATTATTCGTCTCGTGATCCGACTGGAAAATGTCAGACTCGAAAAATTCACGGTGAAGTTGGTAATGACGACGGTTCTATCTCCTTATTGCTTATTATTTCAACATCGTCCGTACTTGACTCTCTAAAAAGGGAAAGAGAGATAAAGAAAGAAGGATAGGTAGGTAGTAACATTATCGAACCACTTAACCAATCGTAATAATACCGTACCGATGCCATCTCGAACGAGGAAACCTCGAAGCCTTTTTGTTAATACCACGGAAACGAGTCTTCGAAAGTAAATATTTTTTCACCAATCAGTAAAAGTAGTTCTCTCTTTTCTCAAATATTCAAGTAGACTTTGAATTCTTTGCAATCGTCCTTGTATTTTCATAATACGTAAAGGCTACGGGAAAATACTTATGTACGTTGTTATGATTTTTTACGTTTTATTAAAAGAAGAGTTAAAAGCATGCGACCATGTCGCGTAAAGACGTTCGTTTTCGTCGATTTTCTTCTCGCATCGATGTCATCGTTAAAATAGAGCGAATCATATTGTTCATTTCCTTTACCCTCTCTCTTTCTCTCTCCTTTAACGAGAAAAGAGCAAAAGAGGAAAACTGTGTTACGTTCTCCTAAAGCACATTTGTGCGTGCTTGCTCAGCGAGTAACAACGGCAGCAGCAATAGTAACAACTACGATGCATCCACGGATTCCATGCGTTTACTGGAGCAACGAACTAAGCGAGCCGTGTAAACTCTTCTTCTCGGCCTTTTCCCAGAGAATTCCCACAATGCTCATAAGTGCGTTCTCAAGCAGGAGAACCGAAGGCGAGCCAGCTCGTCGATGCAAAGCTGATTAAAAAAAATCAAGGATAGGCATCTCCTGGCGCCTAGAAAGCGTTCCACGGTCTACGTTCGTGCTAAGAGCTACGAAATAAAATCTCGAGATTCATGAAGAATTTTCTTTCTTTTTTCTTTTTTCTTTTTCTATTTTCCTTTTTTTTTCTTTCTTTCTTTCTTTCTCGCAAAATTTCTAACGTTAATTCGTTACAATTTCGATATGTTCGATATGTTTCAATATATTATGTATCTATCTATATACATAAATACATATATGCATTGGTACGCGCGCGCGCGCGCGCGTGTGTGTGTGTGTGTGTGTGTGTATCGTTAAGTATACCTACGTAATGCGGAAACATGGCGTGGATAATACGAGCGTACGGCTATTAGGTTCATTTACTAGCAGGGTCTACCTACTAGTGGTACTCCCAGCCGCTCGTGGCCTGAAGCTTTTACCGTAATTAATGCTACGAGCTGCTAGACGAAATAATTTGCGATGGCTCGATCGACGAACCCTATGACGGAGACATTAGTATTACCGTGCTTTGGGATCAAGATCGATAAGGTACAGAAGAAAGAGAGAGAAAGAGGGAGAGAAAGAGAGAGAGCGAGAGAGAGAAGCGCGAGAAAGGGACCTTGCAAGTATCAAAGGGATTCTACTGAATAGAATAATCGCACAAAGATCAAGAACTGATCCATATACTTGAGTCTATTTTGAATATAATTTATAGAACGACAAAGAACGCAATTTGTCTTACATTAATATTTTATACTATTATAATTACATTCTAATTGATGCAACAACAAAGAATGCAACTTATCTTATATTAATATTTTATATTTTTATAATTACAATCTTATTTGAAACATTTTGAAAAGTTCTTTTGTAACGTTTCAATGATTAAAAATATATCCCTTGATAAAAACTAGATTTTATTGTAATAAGTATTTATAACAATTAATTATTTTGTATCTATAATCTACAAAAAATTATGGAAAATATTAGATGAATGTATCAATTTGTCCGGAACTTAATGTACGTTATTATAATATCAATTTAATATATTAAAATAATCTGCATATGCATATCTTTTTTCTTTCTTTTCTTTTTTTTTTTTTTTTGAATACCTAAGAAATAAAAGGCAAACCTAAGAAAATAATTATAGCTGTAGAATGATAATTGTAAAAACGCTTCGATAACAACAAACAACAGTGAAAAAAAAGAAATTTCTACAGACCGGAATCAACGATGTCGAGTCTTCCAACGAGGCGAGAAGATTATTATAAAAAGAATACTCCTCTAAACCGTTTCCTGTGCGTGGACTCTTGTCGAGAGCGCAAGAATAATCGTTTGCTAGTTGTAGATACGTAAGTCCACGTGTGCGATCGTGCGCGGGTCAAGGAGTCGAGTGAAAGTATTAAATATCAGTGGCCACCGACTAGATCTTCGATATACGCGCGGACGTTTGCTCTTGTGCTGGATGCACCATTATGACGAGCAACAAGATAGAAATAGAGACGATAAAATAGAGAGAGAGAGAGAGGAAGAGAGTGGTAATCCTATCGTCCGGCTACCTTCGACAACTTCCTTTCCTCTGGCATCGAGTTGTCTTTCTTTATAGCCAAACGGTATCCACCAGGGAATTAGAAATCGATGAAATGCTTAGAAGAGTACGATAATAGTAAAAACTTGGTGGGTTCGATCCGTATAGAACAAGTACTTGCTTGTATCGTATGTATGTTACACGTTCGTAACAAAAGAATTATAAAGAGATTTAATTCTCAGATAATAATAGTAATGTCTAATAAAGCATATAATATATATATATATATATATATATATATATATATATATATATATATAGTCTCCACATTAATACCTTAATACACAAATTAATACATTTTCGAAAGAAAAAATTTCCTATTTTTCGGAGAATTGGACATTAAACTTGTTTGAAACTCAAGTAAAAAAAAATGATTGGAATATATTCAACATTTACTTCAATCTAGGATGATAATAATAACGAAAATATTGTATTAAACATAATAAAACGCAAGTTACTGTTTATAAAATACGTAAGTACTGTTCACTCAGATTGGCGACAAATGAATGCATTTTCGAAGCAATCCAATATTTATTTATATCTATTCATATTTCGGAGAACTCAACAACGGCAAACTTATTTTAATTTCTAGTAAAACGACCGGAATATTCAACGAATTTAAATAAAATGCCTCAGATACGACCTAAGGAAACCCCGTTCTCACGTACATGGATACATACTTATATAGAGATTTTCTCGAGGTTGCGCCAGGAGAAGAGACTTTATTACGTAAGATCGCGTCGTTTTTGCAACGTTATACTAACAACGAACGAAAGAACGAACGAATGAACAAACTAACCGATTCGCTTAACGTTTTCCGGGCTGTTTTATTCGGACTATCTGTCACTGACGTTGAACTTTGAAGATGCTCGGTTAATGGGATTACGCGAACACATCTTCTTCGAATGTGTTTACATAAATATGAACATACGTACTTACTTACTTATGGAAATCTTGCAAAGAACGTTTCATTAAGCTTGATCGTCCAAGGTCAACGAATCTCGCAAAATAATTTTATCCGAGCAATCATATTCATTGTTTCGCCTTTCGTCGTGTCAGCGTTCCAGTGAATGCGTCCGTGCATGCTTAAGTATTTTTTTTATGCAACGGCATTCATGTTCGCGTATATGAGTACGCGCTTTTATACGTATTTATAGCGACTATGTACATTCTTATAGACGTGAAAAGAGTTGAACAGTTGAACGGACCTTAATGCATGCGAATCTTTTTACGAGCGTATTGCAAATGTTCCTGTCAATAGTCACGAAGAAATTACGACGATCTTCAATTTGTTGATAGAAAACAAATCGTGTTTTCTTTTGTGTGTGTGTATGTGTGTGTGTGTAACACGTTATCGTTTATATGTACACACGACACGATTTAATAGCGCGTTTTTGTGTGTCTACGATATGATATCTGTTGTCTACAAAATTTATTTACGTTCATAATCCTTATTAAAACATGTTTCTTAATTACTGAAATTCGATAGAAATGTTCATTGTCTCAAGCGTGTACTTCTATACAGCAAGATGAGAAGCAGTATCAAGTTGGCTGAACTACGCGTGAACTATCCGAACTCTCCATGGAGTAAATCAAGCTTTTCTTGAAAGTTAACCGGCATGAGAGAGATAGAGAGAGAGAGAGAGAGAGAGAAAAGGGTTGAGGAGAAGTGTTCGTCGATCGAGAAGTACCCACGAGTTCGTATTTAGTGTGTTAGAATGGAATGTTTGATATTCCATTCTAAACGCAGCTAACTTGTAAACACTAGAGATACATACTTTAAATTATACATTATATATATATATATATATATATATATATATATATATAAACTTTGTCTAGACAATGAGTACTTTACCGCATTAAAAAGAGAAAGAAAATGAAGGCATTC
Organism: Dolichovespula sylvestris; assembly: GCA_918808275.2. NCBI lineage: Eukaryota > Metazoa > Arthropoda > Insecta > Hymenoptera > Vespidae > Dolichovespula > Dolichovespula sylvestris. The sequence goes on along the minus strand of OU964964.1, from coordinate 2,766,800 downwards.
TCGGAAGTAACAAAATAACAAGAATTTACTTACATATTTCAAGAGTTAGGGATGAGTAATATCTACTATCCCATGTCTCGTTCGTGAAATTCCAGAGACGTCCACGCGTTTTTCATTTTTCTACACTCTCTATAAAATGAGATAGAGATGGAGATATAAAGATATATATATATATATATATATATATATATACATATACACACACACACACACACATATATATATATATACTAGAGTTTCAATATATATATATATATCGAGTGAGAGAGAGAGAGAGAGAGAGAGAGAGAGTAGAAGGGAAAGAGAAAAAAATTGAAAATGTGCGGTTTCTCACGGAGACGCGCGAACTTCGCATCAAAGGCTTCGACCCAGCGCGTTCGTAATGGCAACGCCAGCGAAAGTCCTCCTCCTCTCTGCCGGCCTCGAGACATAGCTATAGCATCGTCATCGCGTCATAATAGTAGTAGTAGGAATAATAGTAGTAGTAGTAGTAGTAGTAGTAGTAGTAGTAGTAGCAGCAGCAGTAGTAGTACGAGTAGTAGTAGTAGTAAATATATATTAGAAGCAAGCAAGGATAGATAGGTAAGTATAGATAGTGCTAGTTCGTCGGTGGCGAGTTCTCTACCTACTTCCAAGCACTTTCGCATTATATGTCGCGAAACTCATGAATACACAATCCATACGACGAGGACGACGACGACGATGATGACGACGGACGACGACGACGAGGCGCAATAACATTAACGCTCCCGTGACTAACGACAGTCTCGTATTACGCGCATAACCGTTACAATGGCTTCTTACGCCATTAAAGCAGGACTGGGACATTTAAATCGAAAAGGCTCAAAAAAGAAGCGAAATTTGTTAACTACTTCAAAGACTTTCTCGTAGAACGTTCGTTCGAAAGGAAAAGTTGAATGATTAAAGAAAAATATCCGGTGTAGAGAAACGGAAAAGGAAATTGAAAGTAATAGTAAGGTGATTATATGCTTCGAGATCGTTAAAGAATATGTTGCATATGATAATAGATAATTTTAACGTACGTCATTGATAACGTCTTATTTAGATAATCTTCAC
>OU964964.1:2673223-2760723 GCA_918808275.2 Dolichovespula sylvestris | reverse complement strand
ACAACGAAATTAAACAAACGAGATTTGGATGTCGCCTACGTGAAAAAAGGTGACAAATAAATAAGTTTCCCTTCTTCGAAATTGTATCGAAGGAAATAAATTTAATGGAATATCTTGAAAATGGAACGACTTTTTACAAGAATCATAAGGTATTCTTTTCGAATTCGTTTTGCCCGGAAAGAATTCACACTCTCTCGTCGATTCTAATCACGTAATATTCTTTAGTACGTTAATTTTTTCTTTCCATCGCTTTATCTTGCAAATTCATTCGAATTCATGCGCAAAAATGATGAATAATATTATATCGTCTCATTAATATTTATAACCCTATTTATAGAGTCTCTGTCCATAATAATGCTTATCTCGTTAAAACAGAGATAGAACATTAGTATCCAAAAAAAAAACGAAGAAAGAGAGCAAAGCGTTCAGGAAAAAATAATTTAGAAATATGCAAACAATAAAAAAGGAGAAAAAAACGAAGAAAGAAAAAAAATATATAAAAGGATTCGTTTTAATGGCGAACAAACGAATTTGAAGATCCATTTGAATCTAATGCTCGTGCAAGTTATGCAAATTCGAGGACGTTGAATAGACGGTTGCAACTTATCTCTTTCATGGAAAGAGTTCACAAGTTCATCGGCCAGCTCAATATCCTCCTACGAAGTTCATCAGCACTTTACGTAACTCCGAACACACACGTCGAGTTGCGCCGATGACACATCAACATAAAATCGGTCAGTCCCAAAAACGAGCGATCGTTTTCTTTGGAGAACTTGCCAGTGTCGTAGATCATTACGACACGGACGGCGTATCATAAAGAAGCTTTGCCAATTACTCTCTCCACTTTCTGCTTTCTCCTTCGTCTCTGCAAATGTCAGAGGTCTCCTTGACATATATAATCCGTGTATATTTTATATAAATATAGTTAAAGCTCATCTCATATGTAGATATATATTTATATCACACACACACATATTTATAATTATATATATATATATATATATATATATATATATATATATCCATGTTTATATAAAATATATATGACTATACCTATTTATAAGATGAAATTTGTAACGTGATCATGACTTAATAACAAATTTAGAAAAATCCATAAGAAAAAAACAATAATTCATTCTGCAGTATAATTTTCAAAGAAAAAAAGATTTACAAAGTCTAACCAATTTTTCTGTACATCACGTTAGACGATTCACCCACCCATTGTGTGTGTCCTTTCTTTCTCTCTTTCTTTTTCTCTTTTTTTTTTGTTCCTCTATCTTTTATCTTTTTGTCCGATTCCTTTTCTTCGCTATTCCTTTCTCCCTCGGGTTTTCGGCGTTCCATTTCATCTCGAGTAATCCTCACGACCCCGTTGTTGTTCTCGCTTTACCCTCTCGGAAACGAAAGAGTCGCTCGAACGCTCCTATTTTCCAACGTCTTTGAACTCTCGATCGATCTAATACCTTCTACCATTGGCTAAAAATGACATAGAGAAATATTTCGAATGCATTTGTGTCTAACTTTGTACTAAGTTGTTACTAACAAATAATTTATTATTAACAAGAATAACAAACAAATATCTTTCAAGATATTTATCCTTATCGTAAACGTAAATCGATCGATAAATCATTCGACAGATCGATCGATCACTGCTTTCGTTAACAGAATTCAAAGCACGTGCCCTGTAAAATGTCATTCTGTGTACGCAGAGACACGTGTATCTTTAACGTTGGTATTCGATAAAATACAACATGTATACTCAAGGAAGAATGCAATCGATGTTTATGAGAAAGTTAAATCTTACCAACGTAATACAGATTTAGTATATGTATCAAAATTATAATTACAATTGCATGTAACGATTGAAACCATAATTTGTTGATTAATCTATCAAAAATTGAAAGATATATTTCACAATAAATATTCTCAGTTTCTCTCTTTCTCTCTCTCTCTCTCTCTCTCTCTCTCTCTCTCTCTCTCTCTCTCTCTTTCTCTCTAACTCTTTACTGTTTGCTTAAACTTTTCACCACATATTAACACCTCCCACAGCAATTATTACTGGAAAGCCTATCATATTCCGACCTCGTTTCCCCCGTTATTGATAATACGATCAATCTGTGAGTAGATTAATTAGTGGAGCGCGTTCTATGAAGTCGAGTGGAACATTCTATTCATTGATTTATAGGCATTATCTAGGACAATTAGAAACAAGCCTTCTCTTGTATCAATAAGTTTAAATGATCAAATTGAACGTCCCTTTAAATTGAATTATCATTTGACTCTTTGCACTATCATTCGATTTCTATGATTGCTAATCTAATTTTTTTTGCTTTTGATATGTCATATATACGTGTACATACACGTATAGTTCGGAAATAATTTTGAAATTAAACTATTTTCTAATCATTTGTTTTGTTAATGAAATGAAGTGTTACATCAAAGAGATCATTAAAGAGTTTTAGAAAAAATTATTGTTGTCACAACTAGGTTTAATTCATAATACAGAAAATTAACACCCATAGAAATGACAAATTTTAGGTTTCTTATTTTATAATTATCGAAATAATTATTAGAGAATTATTAATCGAAAGCTACTTTTGTTTATTTATTATTTTTAAATTAAATATACCAAAATAAGAACGATTAAAGCAATGTTTTCAAATATTTATGAAATTGTCTGATATGATAAAAATAAGTCGATTGTTCTACTAATTTGCGAACTGTCGTGTTATAACACTGATACATGTAATCGAACTGTTACTAACTAGTAATTTATTAATGATATTAACTTTAATTTGCTGTTTTAAAAATCTATTCAGTATGATATTGTATAAATCTTGGACATTGTTGTATAAAATTAATTAATAATAGCTTCAATTATATATTATAAATCAACTACTTAAATATAAATATAATAAATTTTATATTGTAAATTTAGTAAATACAAATGAAATGGTTGATTATTAGAGATTTATCGCTTAGAAAGAGAAGTCAACGTATAACTATTGTGATGATCCACGAATACGTTTCGAAGGAACCAAACTCTGTTAGAAATTCAATATCAAGATGAGAAAAATGTTACAAAAATAAAATCTCAGACCAAAATTCAGAGTAAATTACAGACACGCGACCAAAAACCATACACAGATATGTATACGCCTAGAATAGTAAAATATTTTCGGTGCTATCCGCAGACAAGCGTCCAGAACGGTAAAAAATACTTGATCTACTGTACAGAGACACGTGTCCGTAAAGAATACGTATAACATATGAAAACAAGAGAATTTAAAAAATAATATAAAAATGTACGAACGATATAGCCGTTTATTTCCAAGATCGTAACTATCCTAGCCCGAAGAAAACTTCAATCCGATACGTTAGACATATTCGTTAAATGGAAGAAATCATCGGGATTATGTACTTCGAAAGTAAACAACCGATCGACCTTGTCTACGTCTTTTTTATCCAATTATCAAATACCGTCGCTATGAGGAAGCATGCGTATATCCCATACGTTACATCGGTGATTACACGTGACATTTAACGGCACAGGAAGGGAGAAAGAGGGAGATAGAGAAAGAGAAAGAAAAAAAGAAAAGATATGCGCCCGTAAATGGCAGCTCGGTTGCTCCGCAAGCATCTAACCAATTTTCCGCAGTGGATCCGCCTAGAATCGTGCGACGTTTTCTATTTTTTCTCCCCCATCTATCTCTCCCTCTGCCTCCCTCCCTCCCTTCTTCTCTCTCTCTCTCTCTCTCTCTCTCTCTCTCTCTCTCTCTCTCTCTCGCTTTTTATTTCTTTTTCCTTTTTTTTTTAAATTCTTTCCTTTCCTTTTCCCGAAGCCGATAGCAAAAGGATGCTTACCAAAGCGTTGTCGTGTTCTTCGATTTATTCGCGATCAAGCGTCAATCTTCCCGATCTCTCGACGTTTCTACGTTCGACGAGGAGTGCCGTAACGGTGCGCCGAACGAGTTACGCGCCTGTTCGAGTACGATCGAATGCAATTTAAATGGATTTCTAAAGCGGATGCGCGCTCATTCGTTCGTTTCCAACGTACGCTATTTCAGCTAAATAACGGAAGGGATGTTAGCACGATTCGTCACTCTTTCTCTCTTGGATATATTGAAAGAGATCAAATACGGATTGGTTGCTTAACTGAAAAAATAAATTGATCGAAAATATAGATCATTTTGCCAATAAATATTTCGACAATAATTTATTCCTGAATTGAATTATCCTTATTGAAGTAAAATATACATCGAAATTTATTAATTAAATTAAGAACGTTAATCAACGATCATTATTTCAGAACTAATGAGTAAGATCAATATCAATATTTTCTGAAAATGGTATCTACCGTTGAAAACTAAAAATATATTTGATTGGAAAATCAGGATCTGGAAATGAGTGGTATCTCAACGATACGTTTACTTTAAGAAATTAGTGAATGAATATAGATAGTATAGGTATCGATAGTAATGTACTTGTCAATCTAATTATTATTATCGAAGCAGAAGATCCATCGAAATTCATTAATTGATCAATAATATCCTAATGAACAATTATTTTCTTAAATCGAACGTTTGCAATCGTTAAAAACGATTCTTTTGATAAAAAAAAATTAGTTCAATTGGAAAATTTGGGTCGGCAAGTGCTTAAGGTTTCAACGATGAGTTCTTCCTAGAAATTACTGAATAGAGATTAAAATTATAGATCATTCCATCGACAATTTATCTTCGAATCTACTTATTATTGCCAAATCGAAAGATTCATTGAAATTCATTAATTACTTAAGAACATCCTATCGATTGTTGTTTTTTCAGGCCTAACGATTAAAATCCTAATCGTTATACTCACTAGAAACGATATTCCATTGAAAACTAAAAAGAAGGTTCAATTGGTTAAAAAAAAAGTTCGAATTTGAATTTGTGAACCGCTTTAGGCGGTTTAGCTCTAAGAAGAGATAACTGGCATTCCTTGTCTCCACGATCCTCACTAACACGATCTGTCCTGCGTGCCGATTCACTAAATACGGGACAGAGAAATATTCGTGGAAGCCAATTTTGCAAGCCCCGGCAATATTCGTAACGATCCCTTCTACCTCCGATACTCCCACTTCCCCTTTTAAATTTCCTATATCTCCTGCAACTCCAAGCACACGGAAATTAATCTTGGATGCCGTATCAACGCGAAGACGTTTACTACGGATGTCTACCGTTAGCCATCGTCAAGCCATCCAAATGCGATTTATTATTCCAACTAGTCCAATCGATCCAACATATTTATTCATTATATGTAGGTACCTATCTACTCGACCGGTTTTCTTACTTACGGAAAAATACAAACCAATCGTATATCTTTATCTTTTTTTTTTCTCTGTATTTTCTTGTACTTTCCTTACGAACTTCTTTATTCCCTTATAAACGTCATTTTATTGTTTTATCGATATATTATTATCTAATCTTACCTATTATTTTACAATTCGTATTATTTTAATGTTATCTTGTTTAAAACTATCTATTACAATAATTCATCTATTTATTGCTAAATTATCGTATACATAGAAAATAAACAAATAAATTCATCATCAAATATCGTCAAACATACATTGTCTTTGACAATGCAGAAAGTTCATTGTTTCTCTCAGATTATGATAGAAGAACGATTACTTTGTTAATTAACTAAAGGTAATTAATTTTCTCTACAGAGCTATGCGACGGAGCTTATTATGGAAAGCTGATTGGCAAGCTGTCCGAACTTCACCATGGCGTCAGCGGCGAAGTTTATGCCGTAGACGGAAGGACCCTCTTCATCAAGGACTTTACGTATGACGGAGAAGGACCAGGTTAGTATCATCGATCCTACCTCTCACGCATTATTATGGAACGTTTACTATACGACAGATAACACATTTTCTTTAAATCTAATCAATTTCGAAATCGGATACGACGTTTTCGAATATAACGTGATTTTAAATTAATTTTGATCGTTACAATTGTTATCATTCTAAGCTGCTTCGATTCAATTTAATCCTATGTTTCGACTGAAAATAATTCTTAATTAACGTACCGTAAATAATTGATCGCTATTGATCGTTATCGATATTGTATAAATCTTTCGCAGAGATGCAAACAACTAATCAACGTTTACTCAACGATTTCGTTCTTGCTCATTCAACCACTTTCGTTCCATTTATCCGTAGTCTTTTAATTTATATCTCTAACAAGAAAACTACCTAATGAATGTACGAAATAAATCGAAATAAAAAATATAAACGATCGATCCGATAAAAATCATCGTTCGACAAAATTACTATAAACATACGTGTAAATAACTTTCACAAAATTATCGTAAACAGAAACAAGAAATGAATATTCTCGTCTTGAAAGTGATCCGTTCGATCGAAAAAGCGGATGCTACCAGAAAAATGAAGAGACTTTCCCCGCTTAAGCTAATCGATTTCTTTTTTCGTGAAACTTTCCCAAAACGACAACATCAACATAACTGACCGTCGTTAACGATCATTCGTTATGTAGATATTATTTTCAAAAATTTACAAAATATAATACACGTAATTTTTTACAATGAAATATGCTTTATATAATTATAAGTGCTTTTCAATTTCTTCTCGTGCTTTCGCGTAAAATCGTTCCTTACGAAATCGAATCCTTATCAGAGCTTGTTTTCGTAAGATAAAATAATCTGGTTTTCTTGAAAGAGAAAAAAAAACAGCGAAAGATAAATTTAAGATTGTCTTTTACTTTTATCGAACAGTGAAATCAACTTCCTCTTTGACAGAGAGTAAAATAAAAGCGAAACGAGAACCTGAATACTCTCACTCGTCTCGGGAAGCTCGTAAAATTAAACACAGCGCGTAACATATCCTTGCGAAATTGTTGGCATCGTCTACTAGCCCCAATCGACGACGAGTATTAACTTATAAATAAGAAAATAAATAAGGATGACGATTAGTAATCGATAAAGTGCGAACGAATTGATACATTTTTAAAACATTGCCATATTCTTCCTTTCTAGCTGCATTCTTCTATGCCGGAAATACTAAGAGCCCAAATTCTAATGGCTTTAGAGTGCGAGACGAACGTGGAACGTAAGTTAAATAAATAAATATACATAGAGAAAGTATTATTCAAATATATTCGTTCACATAACAATTCTACGTTTCTTCTTTTTTCTTGATCTTATTGTTTAACTTTAACGACAGGGCAAGCGTGTTAAAGCGATATCGGAGAAAGGACATCACATTGACCTTGCCTGATGGTAAGACCCTGAATAGCATCAAGTGGTTCTCGGTTTGGTGCGACGAATTTGCTGTAAGTAACGAATTTCTTATTATCTTTCTCTTCTCTCTCTTTCACGTTCGTGACCTTCAGTGTCGTCTATAGTACTTGCACTACCGTCATGAAAACCGGTATCACCTTCTATCGATACAACTTTCACGTTACGTATGTATTTACACACCCACCAAACCGCACGCACACACACATCGTTTGTATGAATTAGAACATTTCTCTATTTTTCTCTATTCCAGTTATAACAATTTGATTTGAAATAATATTTAGAGCACAACAAATGTAAAAAATATGAAAAAATTATGGAATAATTTACGCATTTTTTGCACTATAATATACATGATACTCTCGCGTTAAAAGTGTAGAAATATGGTTCCTTCGACTCGATCTCGACTCGCACGAGTTGCATAATTAACAGCCCGTAAATTGACATGGCTAAAGTGAAAGAGAACATGCTTTCTCGGCCGTGACTTAGATACCGTTTTACTTCATCATTTCTTTTTTCTTCTTCTTTCTTCTTCCTTTTTTTCTTCTTCTTTCTACTACCTTTTTTTTCTTCTTCTTCTTCTTTCATCTCTTCTCTTTTTTCCTATTTCCTATTTTTTTCTCTCTTCATTTTTTTTTTGGTTGCACCACTTCTCGTACGTCAACGTGACAGAAAGTGCATTTTCTACGTGCGACCCGCACTATTCTATTATATCGAAGAAATTGAATTAGAGTCGGTGGTCACGAGGACGAAAAAGCTCGAGCTGGAAGCTCAAAATTCGATTAGTTCCTTTTTTCTTCATTCTCTCTCTCCCCCTCTCTATCTCTCGCTCTATCTCTCTCTCTCTATCTCTCGCTCTCTCTCTCTCTCTCTCTCTCTCTCTCTCTCTCTCTCTCTCTCTCTCTCTCTCTCTATCTCTCGCTCTCTCTCTCTCTCTCTCTCTCTCTCTCTCTTCTCTTTCACTCCCTCACTTTCTTTCTTTTTCTCTCTTGCGTTTTTCTCATCCATTCGTGTTTAACGGATCTCAGTTCTTAATTCACGAAAGACAAATTCGTCAATTCGAACAACAACTCTAAAGTCTTTGAAAGGAAACAGCGCAGCTCGCAACTGGTGAAAACGTGTAATATCGATTTACGTTCTTGCCGTTACACGCACGACCGTTAATTTATTCCAAGTAAAACGAACAAGATGTCCATCATAAATGCATATGTCTATGTGTGTTTTTATGCACGTGTATACGTGGATAACTAAACGTATAACTCGAGCCAAACGATAAGCTCGATGGTGACAGAACGGGAACGAAGCTCTTGAATTACCATCTTGATTTACGCGTTATTATTTCACATAGAAGGTCATGAATTTTCTTTAAACACGCGTCTATTATGACGTTAATTGGGTTAAAATACGAATTTTAATATTCTCTCTTACTTTTCTTCTTTCTCTTTTTACTTCGTTATTTTCACTGCTTCTGAAATTCCTATGTTTCTTCTTCTTAAAATCAAATTATTTGGTAATCCTTTAATGGATTATATTCTTTTTCGAAGTTTTTAGAAAAACATATTGTACCATCTATTATGGCGCAATAACATCGATTTTATAATTTTAAAATTACTATTTACAAATTACTTAACATTATCATTATATCATGACTATCAAATATTATATTGCACATTGAACTAAATGAAATTTATTAATATATTGTAATTCTGCAATTATGTACGTTTGAATGGTTAATTGTATTCGTCATTTGCATCTTCTCCTTCGAAAGCCAACGTTACTCATATCTTGCCGACACGAAGGTCACTCGGTAATACGTAATTCTTTCCAATTAGAGCATATCTTTGGCTTTTCACCGAAGAAAAGAGAAAATAATCTCTCAAACGAACAATACTTTTTAGGTCAACTTCGGAGACGTAAGGATCCCACGAGGTTTCGACTATCCAAAACCACAGAAATTGGCTGCTCTCAACGGAGTTCACGGAGTCAGTTCAGAGCCCATCGTTATCGTGGATGCTCAGACTCTTCTGATACCAGGATTCAGTTACGACGGGGAGGCACCTGGTAAGCTCACTCATCCCTCTCTTCTTTGTTAGTACAATAGACCATAAAACTCTACGACGAGGTCATCAATAAAAAGTCGAAACTTTCGACCGTTTTCGATACAGCTCAGCGCATTTTATCGACCAAGTAATTTAATTTCATACTTTTGCAATAGCTCGAAAAACTTTTCAAGCAAAGAAAGGTGCAGAAGTGTACATTAATCAAGATAATAATGCTATATGGGAACATTTTTTAGCTGCCTCTTTTTTTCTCTATGTCGTTGAGCCGCAAAACGATGAAAACTTAATGATTTCCATCAATCTTTAATTCCTACTTACGATAACTTATAATGTCCTTGTTTGGAAGGGATCGGAAACGTATGAAAATTATATAACATTTTGTTAATAAAATATATAACTTTTTTTTTAAATTACTCACGATCACTTCAACATAGACGGATCTTTAGTGATCATGCTACTTAAGTTAATTGGACATAAAATAACGATATTTTACATCATGATTTAAATTTCATTCAGAATGTTGACGAATATTATCAATTTTTGAACTTTTTTAATTTCATTTAAATTATTCCAACATTCTTTGTCGGATCGAATATTAAGTTTTAATTTTATATCATTTAATGTAGTATTTTATCGACATTTTATCAAGAGATATTTAATAGACATTGCCTCGTTACAAAGTAAGCATAATTTAATTAATTATTTGATATGACTTATGAATGACCTAGTGAGAACGCATTAAGCTTTCTCTTTTGTTCTTGGTTAAAAAATTTTCCTCAAATATAACTTTTTACTCTGCGTAAATTAATTTCAGGGCTATTCATCATAATACAATGAGGTCAAATTACAATTAGTAACATTGTCGTTTTCCTTTCTCAACGTGACGATTTGATGATTGATTTTTTTTATACTGTCGAGGGCATAAACGTATTTCAATTATTGTTACAATATATGTGAAAAAAATGGAATAAAACTTTTTCAACACTTTTATAATTTAGATGCAAAATTCTGGGTGGGTGCCGGACCATCGCCATCGCCTCAAGGAATTCGAGTCCCTGATGAAAATGGAAAGGAACAACCTTTACGACGTTATGATCGCAAAACCATTGTCCTAACCTTACCTGGAGATCTGACAATCCATCAGATTGGCCACTTTGGCGTATGGTGCGAGGCCTTCACCGTTGACTTTGGGCACATACAAATTCCACAGGGTCTCAACGTTCCACCTTCACTTAAGATGCTTGGCGTATCACCGCAGGTAAGTCCATAACAACAAAGCGCTCTGTAAAACGCTATTACGCTGTGCCTGAAGAGGGTTGCTTCTCCTTCTTCTTCTTTTTTTTCTTATTTTTTCCCCTAGCTGAAAAAAATGCTCTTTCGTCTTCTGCGTTTATGCATTTTCTTCTTCTGAACGGATAGAACTTTTCATCCTAATTCGACCGGCTATTTGGTATTTCATTTTTTTGTTAATCTCATTATCTTTTACATTGTCTTGCACTTCTTCTCTTAGTCAAAGAGAATCTAAGAACGATTTTTCTTCTCCTGAATTCGGCAAAATACTTTACATCTTAATACGATCATCTTTTTCGTTTATTTTCTTATTTGTTCCATTTTCTTATTTGTTTCATTTTCTTGTTCTTTTTATTTATTTGAAGAGAAATTGAGAACGATTTCTTAATATGAAAAAAAAAAAAAAATGCATACCCATTTTCTTCTACTGAATAGGAAGAACTTTTCATCCTGATGTGATCAGCCATTTTGGAGTACTTTTTTGTTTATTCCTCCGTTTTATCTCTGTCCTTTTCTTCTCATCCTTCCTATTTTATTCGAAAAGAATCGAAAAACAATATTTCTCTTCTTCTTTATAGAACGAACATATCATCTTATTTTGTTGTTCACTTTTTTGTTTGTCTCATTGTTTTCTTCCTTCTTTTACTTGAAGAAAATTGAACGACAATTTCTCAAAAATATACAAAAATAAAAACATAAATAAAACCAAAGGCAATACAATTTTGCAAACGACCAGTCAACCTTCGATAAACTTTTCGCGATAATCTCGCAACGAAGATAAATAATAATCGTGTGCATATACCTGACAGTGGAGTATAGGTACAACGTGAAACGAGGCATACACCTTATCGTGCACTCGCAAGAACGCGCTTTTATGTTCGTCGAGTGCAAATGGGGAGAACGATAAAAGACGAACGGTGAGAAACGAAACCAACCACGAAGTGTCTGTTCTCGCGGCGATACGTTTTCGGCATGCCAAGAAGAAAAATCGTCGAACGTGCCCTCGATCGCTTCTCCTATCGATTTTTGTCTAACGTTCCAACTCATGAAAGACTTCTTTCATTCTATTCGATTCGTTGCAAACCGTATGTCTTGTTCCAGAAGAAATTTTTATCGGCTTGGAACAATTGGAAAGCGCGATTGTTCGTCTCCTTTTTTTTATCCATCTATCGTATTAGAAGATTTTCCGTGTCGGTCGACGAATCATGTAAGAAAACAATATTTTTTTTGGCTACACCAGATCGACTTGCACTTTTATATGCTTGTACATATATACATGTGTATATGTATTTGGCCATGAGTAAAACGTGCTTTTCAAGAGCAGTCAATACGGGTCTCCGCGTATTGTTCCATCGCGAATCTGTCTTTGTCAATATTTGAGAGAGAATACCTGGCAGTCACCGACTGCAGACCGACTGCAAACCCACCGCTCAGACGACAATGTACTCGTGCTTTGCGGTTTTTCCTCGAGAAATTACGAATCGCGAATTCTTCTCACTCACACATTTTCTTTCTCTTTCTCTCACTTTCTCTCTGTCTCTCTCTCTGTCTCTCTCTCTCTCTCTCTCTCTCTTTCTCTTTCTCTCTCTCTCTTTCTCTCTCTCTCTCTCTCTCTCTCTCTCTCTCTCTCTCTCCTCTCTCCCTCTCTCTAATATCTATATATATATATATATATATATATATATATATATATATATATATTCATCTCTATAATATATATATATATATATATATATATATATATATATTCATCTTCACATTCTTCACCTTCTTCATCGTCCCTTCTTCATGTACCGTTGTCATGTTAGAAAACGTTTGAAAGATAGTCAGAAATCCAGAAAGAGCTGTATCATACTGTTGATCGTTTCATCTTCAATATTATGTCTGTAATATCACGCGTACACGACGACTTCAAAGTCGCCAGCTTTCCCGCTTGAGACCCACGTCAGCGTCTCCATTATACGAAGACACGATCTTAACATCGTAACCCATAAAATTGCCTTCAATGCTTCTGATGCTGCAAAATAAAAATAAAAAAATAAAAAAAAAACAGCAAAATTACAAAAAAAAAAAGAAAAGAAAAAAATAAGCAAAAAACATGTAATTAACAATTGACAGTGAATAGAACGTGTGTGCTTGTCCTTGAAAGATAAAATGGATCTAATAGAACTGAGATATAACGAGTGTGTCAGAATGAGAAAAGAAAGAGAGAGAGAGAGAGAGAGAGAGAGAGGGAGAGAAAGAGAGATAAAAATAATAGCACGTGTGTTGCTAACAAAAGACTCTGTCTCTGTCCTTGTGTATTGCAGAATGTGCATCGCGGAGGGCAGGGACAGACGGGAGTACTTGATCTACAAAATCTCCAAGATTCCATCTCTTCTTCGATCTTCTCTCCCGCAACGTCCTCTTCGTCTTCGACACTCTCGGCTACGTACACACCCTCGTTGGTAGCTCAACAACAACAACAACAACAACAACAACATTATCACCAACGCCCAACGACATATCGACCAATTCTCCGTCGCGATGATCAAGTACAAGTGGTCCAGGCGGTCGATTATCGCATTCCCAAGAGTCTTCAGGTCCCGGAAACTCTTCCACGTCAACAGCATCCGGCCCAACCTGCTTCCTTTCAGTATCACGAGGACATTGCGAATTTAGGCCGATTGAGACAGCTGGCAAACGTGCAAACGTCCGAAGATTCTAGTTATCAACATTATCGTCATCAGGATGGAGGATCCTCCTCGTCATCTACTCCCTCTTCTTCTTCTTCTTCTTTTTCCTCATCTCCAAGTTCCGGTTCTCTCAGACAACAATCAGTACGAGCACGAACTCGCACGCATCAACCGGATCTCCAGCAAAATTCTTATTCCAGACTGTTGCGATATCAAGGAGACCGTAGGGTTGATTCCTTTGTTCGTTATTAACGAGTTAACGAATCTCTCGATGGATCGACGTTCAACCATCCTCTCGATTTCTTTCTCGTTACTTAAACGTTTAAAAATTATTTGTCTCGCTCCACTCTTGTTTCTTTTTCGTTCGGCTCGTAAGATAGAAATGTTTATTTAAAAAGAAAAAAAATAGAATAAATTGAATTTCATAAAAAGATTCTATGAATTCTAGCTGCGTCGATATATTTTGCAGCCATGTTACGTCTCGGAATTTCGAATTACCTGAGGGAAATAATACCAATCACGCGCGACAATCGTCGAGATAGATAGATCGATCCATTTTATACTTTCGAAATCAACGTTCTCTCTCGATGGTTCTCCTCTTTTTCTCCCACTCTCTCTCTCTCTCTCTCTCTCTCTCTCTCTCTCTCTCGCTCTCTCTCTCTCTCTCTCTCTCTCTCTTTCTCTTTCTCTTTCTCTTTCTCTTTCTCTCTCTGTCGTCTCTTCAAAATTGATACATGACTAAGTTGAAGCAAAGAAACTTTCTATTCTATTCTCGACAGTTCTTCCTCAAAGTCTGTTTAAACTACGTAACTTCGCTGTTTCGTACCTTACGTAGCTGACAATCATGGGCACATTTTGCACACACGCACGCAAAATATAAAAATATCGAATTAATTAGTTTTTCGAAGGAAAGTAAATGAACTCTGAGGGAAAGTGAACGACTGTATTCATTTTGATTAAGCTTACTAATGAGCAAACAGGCAAACATCGAAGTAACGTGATCACTATCTTTCTTCCCATATACATTCGCGTTCTAATCTCTTCTAATACCTACTAATGGTGTCGTTAATTACTAAACGGTAAAGACCGGATATCCAGCGAAAATTTATTAAGGAGGAATGTAAATGATGTTGCATATCGATTACCTACGATTCGAGCCCGATTCTAGAGCATTTATTTACAATTCACGATCGTTCTACCTCTTTCTCTCTCTTTCTCTCTCTCTTTCTCTTTCGCATTCTCTATTTTTCTCTCTCTTTTTCGTACTTAACAATAAACTTTTCAACAGCTTCGCTTCTCTTTTAGCGTACACACACACACACACACACACACACACACATTCAAGTCTGAAAATTTCCTTTCGAAAACTCGGGCATCCTCTCGATGTTTCACGAATGATTTACCATTTCGTATATAGGTATATTCGTGCGAATTTTAAAGAAAATCCGAAAGCATAGCAACCAGTCGTTGGAAATAAAGAAAGAGAGTCAGAGAGAGAGAGAGAGAGAGAGAGAGAGAGAGAGAGAGAGAGAGAGAGAAAACAGAGAGACAAACTCTTTTTACTCTTTAAGTTCTTCCGCTAGAAAAATTTTCTTTTCTCAGTATGTTAGAAGATAGTACGAGAGCAGAGACACAGACGAGACTCAACTTTCCGTTTATTTATTTAATACCACAGCGAGCAGTCTATTTATTGTACACCGAGACTCTTTGTACGTTCTTCCGTACGGAGAGTTTTTGTGCGCGAGCGGAAATAAATATATACATACATATATAAATACATATATACACACATACATCCACGATTACTTATACTTTTCAAACGTTACGATGGCACGAGCACATACGCATAATCGCGTTCCTCGATAAATGTGTCTTTTCTCGACGAGTTTTCAATAATAATAACAACAAGAAAATAAAGAAAGAAATATAGAAAGAAATCAAGAAGAAAAAAAACTTGCGATTCTTTGTATCGAGAAAATATAACGAAGTATTCCAGGTTCGTCCATACACGGGAATAATACATATCATCGTAATTCTCACGCGTTAAAGTGTTTCTCAATCCTGAATGAAACATGTCGATACTACTCGGATATCGAGCGGCATGTTCTTCTCAACGCACGTCTAACCCAGATAAATACGGATGACTCGTCGGATAGGCAAGAATTTCAACGAGAAAGTGAATGAATTCAAATCGTTGTCATTACTTGTATTATTATTATTATTATTATTATTATTATTATTATTATAATTATTATTATTATAATTATTATTATTATTATGATTATTATTATTATATTATTATTATTATTATTATTATTATTATTATTATTATTATTATATTATTATTATTATTATTATGATTATTAATATTAATATTATTATTATTATTATTATTATTATTATTATTATTATTATTATTATTACTATTATTATTATTATTATTATTATTATTATTATTATTATTATTATTATTATTATTATTACTATTATTATTATTATTATTATTATTATGATTATTAATATTATTATTATGATTATTATTATTATTATTATTATTATTATTATTATTATTATTATTATTATTATTATTACTACTACTATTATTATGATTATGATTATTATTATTATTATCATTATTTTGTTTTATCACCTCATTTAAATGATTGACGAAAAGAGAGAGAAAGGGAACTCTAAACGATTTACAAAGACCCGTGCAAAGTTTTAGGCTGTGTTACTGGAATTAATTATTTCATCGTGTTCCAAAATAACCCGCGCATACTATCGAGAAACTCGCTTATCTCATTCGCTCGGTCGTCTTTCGTTGGAAGTAATTTTCTTGCCTTAGCGCAGTTTTCCTTCATAGATAGATAACAAAGATGATATCTTTATTTTGAAAATAGTATGTGTATAATATGTATATATATATATATATATATATATATATATATATATATATATATGCGTGTAAGATTTGTATAATATGTGTTGAATGTTATCTGGAACTTCTACGTCTAAATATTTATCTATGAAAACACATTATATGAATACACATATCTTCACATCATGCACGATAATAATAATGCCTTTTACATGTCTTTACCACTTGTGTATATTACACTGTGTATGTTGAATAAACAAGCTTTTTTCTTTCTGTGTAAAAAGAAAAATTTGTTGAACTTATTAGATACTCGAACTCATCATCATAACGATCAATATAGTATCGTTTCTCTTGAATATGTGCATGAAATGACCGTTTGCTTGCAGTCGAAGCTAAACTGTGAAGTCCTGGATGACACTTTGGCTTTTGAGCTGCGCTGGGCCGTTGCAGGTGACAGCATAGTCGTGCAGCTCGTCGGAAAACTTGGTGAGTATATAATTTCGAGCTGTCGGATCCGTGAATTTCACAATTGGGTAAACCAAAAGTTTTGTTCCGTTCTCATTCGTATAAGTCCGTACTCGTGTTTAACAGCTTTGCACTAAATTTACCTTTTTCGATTGAAAATCTTAAGAAGAAAAAAAGGAATCTTTCGGAAATAAAAATATTTTTTTGTTATGTTGAGACGATGATTTAAATCGTCGTATATTTGAAGAAAACGATAATACCGATTTGCGAAATCTCTAATTCATAAATTTAGAAGTTTTTAGGAACAGACAGATACAATTTTTCTCTAATCAAGAAATTTATATTGTTTGATTTCTCTGTACGAATATCGTTGCAGAGAAAAAATTTTTCTTTCTAGGCAAACACGTTACAAATTTAGGTACTCTTTCTCTTCCTATTTTACTTTCTCGCTTCCGTAAAAAAAAAAAAAAAAAAAGAAGAACTTACCGAGAGAAAGAGAAAGAGAGAAAGAGAGAGGAAGCAGAAGAGAGTAAAAGATTTTACGACCATTGCGGCACTTTAATCGTTCTCTTGCCATTTATCCGCGTTCCCATTTTCGTTTCACTACTCGGTTCAATATCTGTTTCACACATTCCCTACAATTCCCTTCGAAAAATCGCCACGTCCTTTTCCTTTTACGTCACCGAGTGTTCGGATCGTTCGCGACGCCGTTACGGACTTTGTTCCCGGTAAAAACGGCTGAAAACGAGGTGAAAATGACGAGTACTTTACGTTACCGTAACTCTAACGATCCGTAACGCGAAAGTAGTATTTATATTAGACTTATTCTATAACTACCAATATCACATATTTTTTGCATTGACATAAAAGAAACACACGCGCAAAAATAGAACAAAAGTTAAGATAATTTCAAACGTGTACGTCGCAATAAAATCATAAATCGGCGAGTGGTTTCTATAAGGATGAAAGTAGATGTGAACGTATTTGTTTTCATTATTCATACGATACTCCTAAATATCTACTATATTATTATATTGATCGTTCCTCGTTAACGTCAATAGAAGCTGGACAATACATGGCCTTCGGCTTATCGGCAAATCCAGAGAGAAGCGTTATGATCGGTGGAGACGTCGTGGTGGCCTGGGTAGACAAACAAACTCTTCAAGGATACGCTATCGATTACTTCCTAGATGCGAAATCACAATGTTCCGGTGGGCGAGGAAGTTGTCCTGACACAAAAATACAAGTAAAATATAAGGAAAAATACATATGAGAAGCAAACTTCTAACAATAATCGAATAACTGAATTGATCTACTCGACTCTGACATTTCTAGGAGAATACCAACTCGGTTCGATTGTTGAACGCAGCTTTGGTCAATGGGTACAGCATTGTGACCTATCAAAGACCATTGAAAGCCAGTGATGAGCTGGATCGTCAGGTTCTCACGAACAGATCACAGGCCATCATCTGGGCGGTTGGTCCATTGAATGAGAGGCAGGAGGTCAGTTTCCATAGCGACTACTTGAAGACCGATCGTTTCATCGAATTCGGTAGACCGCCTGCTTGGAATTGTCCTATTCCTGATCAGGAACAACCAGACACTTACGCTGACAACGATAATAACGCAAATAGTAATCAGGTAGGTTAGATTGCTTTGTTTTTTTTTTTTATGATATTACAATTTCTTCTTGATAATAATATCATTTTTAACAGCAACTCGTGGTAACTACAAGAAGACCTCAACGTGTACCTGCTACTCCAGCACCAGCACCTACAAATGATGCTTGGGAGATACCTCCGATACAATGTTATGAACCAGAGGATGGTGTCTTTTATGCTCAAATGGGACCAACCGGTGGAAAACATGGATATCCTGCTATTACAGGTTAACAATTTATCCTTCAGAAATGTATCTTGATCATTGATGTTCCGGAACGATGATACTCGTTTTTCCTTTATAGGTCATGTTGGCTGGGGAATTTCTTGGTATATAAATGGTCTTTTAATTCCGGAGATAAACGTAGTCCGTGGAAAGAAGTATACTTTCGTCGTTGAAGGTGGACAGAATGCGGATACACCGGCACGTTATCATCCGTTTTATATCACGGATGATCCAGTCGGTGGTTATCAACATAAAACTCCAGAAGAAAAAGCAGTAAATAGATGTGTCCTATATATAATGACTATTACCTATGTTAATTAGTAAGATAATGATAAATACTTATTTCAGAAAATCAAAATATTCGCTGGAGTGCGTAGACAACGAGGATCAATTCGACCTACCGGAGTTGGACGATTTTGTAATTGGGTACCTGATCAAAAACAACCTCCGTCCGATGAATTCACGTCTTTCGGTGCTTACCAACGAACGTTGACTCTGGAATGTGATCATGGTGAACCAGGAATTGTCGAATGGACTCCCGATGAGAATACGCCAGACACGGTCTATTATCAAGTATGAAACGATATTATGTATATCGGTAACATAACTTGAACAGTTCTGATCCGATCATATGACGTAATTTTAGTGTTTCACTCATCGCTATCTGGGCTGGAAGATCAACGTCCATGACAGCTGCGACGAGGGTTCAGCCAGCGAGAATCATGAGGTTTATGTGGAACCGAAGGATCATCCTGAGCTCATCGAGGATTTGGATGTCAGTCCGAGCATTCGAGTCTCGAGCAAGGTAACGCCAACGGCCGAGTTCCTTCAGCAGCATCTTCATCATCCTCATCATCGGGAACATGGTCTTCGTTACCCCCATCATACGGCGACTAACTCTGGCAAGCTAAGCACGTCCTACGCGCAACTACTAACGAATGCTAATCATAACAATTACGAACGCTTTCGAACATCGACCATACACGAGGATGCCTACGGGCCGAGGTCCAATCATGGGATCATTCCTCATCGTTACGAGGTACGCGTGAAGGAGAACTATCGTCACGCGCACCTCGACGAGGAAGCTCTGCAACGTCAACAACAACAACAGCAGAAGCAACAACAAACAGCTAGCTCAATTTATAGCGAGTTAGGAGGAATTGGCACCGTTAACAGGCCAACCTCAATTTCCTCGACCTCGGCCACGATCACGTCCACGGCACTCTCCTCGTATCCCAGCAGACCTCAGTTCATGGAGATCGATCAAGAAATCCGACAGTCCTCTAACCATCAATTGTCTAACCTCGTTGCAGATAATCCAAGACCACTGAGCCACGGGATGAAATTCGCTTACACTCTACCCACCACGCAGATCGTATATTCCAGACCGACGTCGCATAATTACGCGCCCGATCACCATCACCTCCATCATCTACTTCATTACCATCAGCATCAACCGGAACAGCAGAGGGCCCAAGTGATGATCGTACGAAGACCTGTCTTGATGCGTCGACCCATTTTGCAGAGTTCTCATACAATCAATTCACCCACGTTCGTCTTACCACCTTCGAGATCGATATTCATGGAACGTAAAAAAGCTGTTTATAAGGTACCAACATCGGAAAAAGTCTCATACGGAAATATCGTAAAACTGATGAAACTCGACTCGAAACAACGTACCAAATTAGAAGCTAAGGTATCCGAAGCTGCTATAATGGACATTTCGGGGGATCTGATGACATCTCTGAAACCAGCTCGTAACACTGGATTCAATCCAGACTCCATTGTCATCGAGGGTGGCTTCAAACCTATAATTGACCCATCCCGAGATTTGCTTGAAAAACGAATATCAAATAGCGATCAGGAATATGAAGAAACGATAAAAGAATCAAAATTTTCCGATCAATTATCAGACGATAATTTCGAGCCAGTATTTTTACCTTCGCCAAGCATGAACCCAGCATCCGATGGATCGAAAAAACAAAAGAAGAAGCCTACCCCAACGAACGTAAATCATTCTTCGAAACCAGCTTTAGACGAATTAAACGATATGCAAATGGCTGCCGACGGCCTTCAATCTTATTACTTACCTCCGGCCAGATCAGAGGCTGAATCAGCAACTCCTGGAGTTTTAATAACTTACGATGGTAAAAAAGTAAAAGATTCCTCATTGGCCAGATCCATTTCGGAAATCGAGGATCGTTCTAAGGCTCGACTGACTTCGGACGTATTAAGCAAGACACCACAATTTGGAAGATTCAAAGGAGAACTTCCACCACTCATTCCTGCCGAAATACGTTCGTCCGATAAAACGACAAAACTCGAAAGAAACGAACAATCATCCTCGCTAGACCTACCCCTGTTAAAATCTCGAAAAAATACAAGACTTACATTGGTGGAAAGATCGAAAAGATCGCCAGAAGAAACTCGTACAATGTCAAGTACGGAATTTCGAAGGAGTAACGTCACAAAAAGTACGTCGAACGAAGAGGACGTCGATGATATGACAACGCTTGGTAGCACCGGGCAAACGATTTTAACTAATATTAAATACGTCATTCTGACCATAATACTTTACTACGTTATTTGAAAAAAAAAATGAGGAAAAAAGAGAGGAGAAACGCAGAAAGTCGCGTTGCTGGTAGACTGATTGTGATTGGTTCGCCGAACGATGATGGTGCTGGTCGATCTTTGCTGGTCTCCTACCCTTCGGAAGGGTCAAACGATGCACAAAGTAATCGACGGGACGATAACACGAGAAGAGGAATACGACTAACCGTATACTGGATTTTTCTCTCTTTCACATTTTCTTTTTTTTTCTTTTTTATACCTAGTACAATTTGCCTCTCACTCTCGACCTCCAGTCGTTCCAAGAGTACTGGGCGATGATAGAGAGTCTGTTGATTATCGAGATAGCAGCTTTTGTAAATAAGTTGATTTTGTTAAATAAAGGTAATCATAAAAAGTTAATATGTTATCGCTGAACAATTGATCTTTTTAACTTATGACAGGGAATGAATACCTATTATTGAAAGTTAAGCAATATTTTATTGGTATAGAAAACAAACAAAATTTTACAAAAAAAAAAAAGAAATAAAACAACCAGCACACTATCTACTGTACAGAATCTAGATGTTTTGATATAAGGTTACGTGTTGATAACGAAGATGTATGTATTATCTCGTTATCAATTATTCTCCAAAGGAATCTCGAATACACGTATCTCTAGTGTAAGAACGTTAATGTGATCCATAATCGAGCTCTCGACGGATTTATGTATTTATGTATAATATGTGTATATATATTATACACACGCAACACATACGTCTGAAGATCTTGTATGGGTGATGACGTACTCGTGCAAATTCTAACGTAAGAAGAAAAGGAAAAGTAGACAAAAATATATAATAAGAATAATAATCATAATAATAATAATAAGAAGAAGAAGAATAAGAAGAAAAAGAAGAAGAAGAATATTGTTAAAATTCAGCAGGAAGCTTACGATATACAACTCTTTGCACATTTTCTCGAAGAGAATGTTCTCGTGAACCTGCACGTGGATGATATATCACGATGAAACGTCTGTACATTACGTTTACAAACTCCAAGACCGAGTATCTTAAGTACCTGTCAGGGAAGCTCTCCCTTTTGACGTTGAAGCGAGAGTTCCCGTGAAGAACCTATGAAAAAATTTCTACGTAGATAAAATTCAGTTCCAAAAAACCGTTAAAATAAAAAGCGCCGCTCCAACCTTTGAACGCACTTAAAACGTGTATCGGGACAATATTATATATCCTTCGCTATAATCTAATCGAGAACTTATTTACATATTTTACACGCGTTGCCTTCCACCTTTTTCTTCTTTTTCTTTCTTTTCTTCTACTACTTGCTCTATTTCTCTTTTGTTAAATAGCGATGCAACGTACGTACAATAATAATAATAATTGCTATTATTATTATTATTATTATTATTATTATTATTATTATTATTATTATTATTATTATATTAATTTATTATAATAATATATATAATAATTATAATAATAATAATAATAATAATAATAATAATAATAATAATAATAATGATAATAATAATAATCATGATCATAATAATAATAATAATATTAATAATAATAATAATAATAATAATAATAATAATAATAATAATAATAATAATAATAATAATGATAATAATAATAATAATAATAATAGTAATAATAATAGTAATAATAATAGTAATAGTAATAGTAATAACAGTAATAATAGTAATAAGAATAATAATAATCTGCATTGAATGTTCGACGATCAACGAATTAAAACACGAAGTGATACGTCTCCATGCACAGATTGAATGCTTGCAGCTGCAATATAGTCTTCGGTAAGTTAAATGAGATTTTTTTGGTGAAGATGATAAATCGAAATCACGCTGGCGATACATTGAATTGTTTTACGGAGTGAATATATTATAATGACACACAGTGCGCTTATTTTCTAATGGTTTCAACAGACTTATAGATACGATACTAACGATCAGGCCAAAAAGAAAAATAAAAACAAATGCGTTCGATCGATCAAAGATCTTATTGGTTACGACTTCTACGTCGTTTTCATTGGTTACCAGAAAATTATAGAAACATTTTATTTCTCATATAAATAAATCGGCTAAAGTTAGCATCGAAAAAGTATTTATATCGCGACTGCAACGTCTGATTCGACTGTTAGATAAAATAATTTGTTTTTTTCTTTTTCATACATTCCGACGTATATTTTGCATACATTATTATTGTTGTATATTAAAACTCAAGCAATATTTGCCGATGCCGATGTTTATTGATAATTATATCACACCATATTGCCAATTATCGTTGAATTCACCGTACCTCTTTCGCGTGTAAATTACATGGTAAAGTAGACTTTGTGCTAAGTATTCAAGTTCTTGTCGCTATTAACGCGAGTTAATAACATTATCGTTATCACTCTATGAGCACTTACATATACGTATTTTCATAAGCGGAATGTCTCTAGGATACGGTTAAAGATGAACATTTGTCTTTACATTCTTTGTAAGTATGCATGGCACGTATGTCTTTCGCCGTGATACGATTCTCGAAACACTTTTCGCTAGAAAATATCGTTGCTATTACTATCTCTTATACCTTTTTCGTTTATAGTTATTTATTATTATTATTATTATTATTATTATTATTATTATTATTATTATTATTATTATTATATATAATAAATATGTATATATATAATATATATTATATATATATATATATATATATATATATATATTTATATATATATATATAATATATATAATAATATATATATATTACTAAATAATATTATATAATTATATAATATTATATATATATATATATATATATATATATATATATATATACATATATATATACATATATATATACATATATATATATATATATATACATATATATAGATTTATGTTCATATCGCATCATTTTTCTTATCATATGAAAGAACTATATGGTGTCTCTTGCATCAAACCGCCGCGATTCATAGATCAAAACGTCAGAGTTCGATTGATTGAAAAACCGCTTTCTCAAAAATAATTCTCTACAAAAAATATGCTACATTTTGATTCAATTGTCGTTACATAAACTTTCTTTAGAAATTGAAATGAAAAACGATCGTTCATGTGATCAAATGAGTTATCAAAGAAGACAAGCGTCTCTTCTTCCCTGGGATCATGATTCCAATAAGAGTTATACGAAAGAAAAAATAGTTAAGTCAAAAAGTTGGATTGTTAAAAGGAAAAGAAAAAAAAAACGGAAGAAAAAAAATAAAGTCGATGAAGAAAGCGTTGCTCGGTATAAAGCAAACGACAAAATGATCTACGAAAAATAAGCGCAATTCCTCTAATATTGTAAAAAGGTATCAATTTTGTCGAGAAATATAGATTCGACTAAAGTACAGGCTGATGCCAAACTATTTTTCCACTGAGACAACCCGAGACAACCAAGCAATGCTTTGGTGAAAATTTCGTGCTAACTACAATATCACCGTGACTAAGGCTAGTCGCTACTTCGCAAAGTTGCATAGGCTCGTTAGCCGGAGGAACGCAGTTGGATAATTCGGCGCAATCGCTAGAGAATGCTAAGAACCGTACGCCATAACCAAAAGGCGAGCATATTAATCTACCATCCGCTGAGAAACACAATTCCTTGATATAACCAGAACCCACGTTCGGTTCCTCTATGTAATGAGTTAGTCTCGGTGTATTCTGATGTATTTTATGATTTCTTGGTATCGCGTACATCGTTTGTTGGCCCTGTCTATTCTGATTTTGCGCCCTAGTTCTATCGCCGATTATAACGACGGTATGGGATGAACGAGGGATATTAACGCTTACGCCATTGCTCGATCTAGATAACCAGTCTCTTCTTTCAGTGGCCGGATAAAATTCTCTCTCGCGATCCCTCCGAAGTCTCGCTTCTCTAATTGCTACGAGAGCTTCCCAAACATCACTGTTATTAACGTACAATTCTACGTTGGCAGTAGAAAAGTTATCGATTACGTTGCGTCTTCTTAAATCGTTCAATTGCGAATTCGATCTCTGCGATCTATATTCTTGCTCTCCGTCTCTATCTCGATCATCCGCCGACTCATCGTTCGCGGCTTCGCTATTATCCTCCGCAGCAACAATATATCTACCATCTTGTCTATCTTCCTCTTGATTTGCGTTCGTTCGAGAATCGTTCGAGTTTACGTTCGAGCTTACTTCGACTAAACCGAAATTCGTCCTAACGAAGTTCCTTTCCGGTCTTGGACTTCTTGATTGCGAACGTACATTACGGCGCGAACTTTCCCGCCAACTCATTACTCTTGACGATGTTATTGGTTGAGAATTTTCCGTAGAAGCGAACGAGTTTGACCTTACATCAGATACAGTGTGAACGACTCTCGCACGATTTGCACTCTCAATCACGAAGGACGACGTTATTCCTGAACGTGAAGACTGTGGCTGTTGTGACTCTTCAAATTCTTCGATCGTCGATTCGTTGAATTGAGAAGTTTCCTCAGCTTCTTTCACTTGATCGATACACTCGGACATGTCTCTCTCTTGAATATCATGAATGCAAGTCCACTAAAAATGAATGATTATATATGAAAACCACGAATATATAAATTCATTGAATTAAATAGATACTATGTTATGCAATGTGATATTGAACCTCTGACTTTTCTCCATTACTGATATTTCTGGACAAGGCACACCATCCTTGCGGATGTACTTGAAGACTAGAGATTACTTCAGCATCATCTCCAACAGGAAAATCCGTTAAGAATTCTACTCTGTTATGTGTACGAGAATGAGAAAACAAATGTGTATAAGTGGCAGCAACCGGTATAGTGGTTTGAGATAATTGCATCAGTCGATACATGTTAGGCTATAACAAAAAAGGATATATTACCATTGTGTAATGCTTATGGTATGTCCACTATTTAATATGATTAATACCTTGAATCCAGCCAAGTCTTGTGCAAGGGTACTTAGTTTGAGATTGTGTATGATAATAAGATATCCAGATGTAGTACATATTAACATTTTACTAGCATCAGGACTAAGTCTCGTTCGCATCAATCCATTTGTGTGAAAGACACGAGTATAAAGAAAACTATTTTCAGTAAAACTGCAGTATACAAATTATGAGATAATTTTGTCAGAATAATACATCTTGCTCGCTAAATTGTTAATAGCTACCTATTAATATCCCAAGTATATATGCTACCATCAAATCCACTAGTTAATAATAAACCATCCTTTGGACTATATTCTATATTCTTAACCCAGTTAGAATGTCCCTGCAAAGTTCTTATTCTCTGCTTCAAGTTTCTAGCATCCCAGAGAGCAACGGTACTATCATCGGAACAGGTAGCAAACATCCGTTGATCCAAGAATCTACCATCAGTATAAGATTGATGTCATATTTGTCTGATTTATAGGAAATTTGTAATAGATTTAAAGCAAACAATACCAACCTTACACAATTCACACAATCGTTATGAGCATTATCTATAGCTCGTACTAATTTCCTACATAATGGATCGAACATCAGAATACTTTTCTTTTCACATGCTGCCAATAAAAGCGATCTGTAAAAAGCAAATAGAAATGTGTAATTAAATGTTTTATTTGATACTTAACTTATATATTTTTAAAAGCAACATTTTTACCCATCAGGCGAATACTCCAAATTAAAAACACCGCCGTGTCTGGCAACAGCCAAATTGTCTCCATGATCCCAAGATGTTATGGGAAAAATGGAAGAGTAAAGAGTTTTGTGAAAACGATCGCTATGCCCTAAAGGAAACCTTATGCCTAGTTCTCGTTGCCTTATCCATAAATTGTTTGACGTTTGCTTGGTTTTTATTTTAGGCATTTCACCTGAATACATATATTTTCTACATTCAAACGAAGCTGTCTATTGATACAAAGACAAGTCAAAATATGTTTGGTAAATTGTGAATTTAATTATAACTCCAAACAAAATTTCTAGCTAATTTCTGGCCCTTTGCCTAAAAAACCAGTCTTTGCTATTTTAGTAATAAAAAGGGTTTTAAATCAAAAATTCGTTAAATCTTCAAGACCAATGGAGATCTTATACATAGGATCAATTTAAACACGATGGTTCAAGGTTCACGCGAGATTAGGTTAAGTATAAAATGCCACTTGTGGACAAAGTTGCACGTGACCTTTCAAAAAATGTTTTTACGTTTTTTTTCGTTAAAAATTCTATGTGCGATCTCGAATTTTATGAACAATGTATTAAATGACTATATTCTCTCTTCCTGTCACGTTTCGATAAGATTCAAATAAAGTTTAAAAACCAGACACAATACAAATCCACGCCATCTTTACTTTGACGTTTAACATCGATATCTCGCAGTAGCTGTCGATT
The DNA here is from genome assembly GCA_918808275.2 of Dolichovespula sylvestris. Lineage (NCBI taxonomy): Eukaryota > Metazoa > Arthropoda > Insecta > Hymenoptera > Vespidae > Dolichovespula > Dolichovespula sylvestris. Next base: position 2,733,224 of record OU964964.1, on the reverse strand, counting down.
AGCGATTGCACGTAAGAAATCAGTATGAATGCAGCTACGAACTTTGCTGCATACGCAAATGCACAAGGTTATGATGACACATGCAACCCCCTGCACTGACTTTTTTCTTTTACTGCCCTCTATAGAAAAAATCATGAACTCCTCTTTTAAAAAGAGATATCTTACGTATATATCTACCTCTAGTTTATCTACCTCTTATAAGGGCAACATCGAAAAGTATTGAAACTAAAGCGTAAGTAACGATCAACAGGTGTTCGAAGAAGTACTAATTTTAATTATATTCGTTACCTTATACCTTGTAATCCATTCTTCTGCTATTTCCTTTACCTTAAATTGTACGAAGAATGTAGATAAATAATAAACAAAAGAGGCAGAAAGAGAGAGAGAGAGAGATGTAACGAACGTAAAATTCCTGTGAATACAAAGATACTTTTTCTATGATATACTTCTACGAAATTATATGTTTATATCATTATTATTTTTCAATGTAATCCTTCATTCGATTCCAAAAGCTTGATAACGAGTGAAATTTGTTTCATTTGAAACTATTGGAAACTAACCTACATGCACTAGAGTCGTCTACACGGACATAAACAAAACAAGATCGGGCACTTAACCTCGAGCCGACGCTCGACTAGTCGTTTCAACGTAGGACCTTGACGAATGAACATCTTTTCTCTCCGAAAGAACAGTATATGTATTCTAACCTAATTTTTGTTATTATTCTTCTACAATACATTCTTCTTTTGGTAATACGATTTTGAAACGCAACGATCTACGCACATTAAAATTGAAATAATTCATATTCGTATTCGTAATTAAATTTTAAGTATATGTTATTGTTTTTATATTATAATTAAGATTATGCCAATGCAATGAATCAACGAGCAACAAGATATCAAGTATATTATCTATTATCATATTTCTTTTTTATTTTATTGAGAAATATATTACTCTGCATTATATAGACAATTTTTGCAAGTTTTTAAACGTAACAATTTATTACACGTAATGAGATACGAATAATTGATATTGCGTTTAAATTATTTTCACAAGTAATATAGACTAATTGACTCGGCGATTCGAATGCACTTTGAAATTTCTTAATTAGAATATTTTCATTGTTATTCAGAATGCTCTCGAATAATATTAATTTTATTGAACGTACAAGTCTTTTTCCAGGTAGTACAAATCGAGGTAGAAATTTTTTTTTGGAGGAAACGAAGTAAAAACCGAGAACATTGCGAAAGATTGTTAAATTCGTTGGAAAGATCGAGTTTTCAAGGAACTAGTTGATGATCGAGGATGAAGAAACGCGCGGCTCTTTCGTACGTACGCGGTTTCCGAGTGCGCGAAGAATAGTGGGGCGCATTGATGCGCGGAGCGGCCACTCCGCAACGCTCCCCTTTAACGAGGAACGCATAAGATTAAAGAAGCGAAAGAGTTACGTTTGCGGTTTCAATATGAGATAATTTCTTCCTACTTCTTCTGTTATCCTTTACCAGGGGGTCCCCGAAAACTGGCCTGCCCCACGTTCTATCATATTCCATATTCTCTTTCACTAACATCTTCCTTTTCTTCAATTTCATTATTCAACGTTTTAACCTCTATTTGTCAATTTAAAAAATACCGGAAGTATCTTCGTAAATTTCATTGACTTCATCGAAGTTGTAAGAAAATTTTAATTCGTCAATTAACGTCGGAAATCAAAAAGAATTATCATTAGATTAGATATAATTAAATCTAAGAATATTTCTCATTTACACAGAGATTAAGTACTAGTAATCTAAAATAGAAGAACGTTTGGTTCTTTTTTCTTATATTTCCTCTGAAATATTTTCATACGCTCATGTGTGTTTTTGTTTTTTATCACGAAAATACGAGTAACGCAGTTTCGAACTTCAACACGTTTAAACGGGGAATAAGACTCGTGAATTGTAATCTCGAGAAGCTTACACCATCTCCGGATACTCGCCTGTTCTTCGGGGAGTCTCACGGTGTAGAAACTGCTCGAGGAATGCGTGTAATGCGTGTACGTACACGTCACGCCCACTCGCGTCAGCGTCACCGACATGCCACTTCGATGTATTTATGAACGTAGTTTACCTGTATCCTACGTAGTTACATGCTGTATACAAGCTAGCATCCAACACGACGATTCTCACATGACTGCCGCGTGCTTCGATATATCGTGTTTGTAACATTCTCACGCGCAAACCATCGTGTCTATATTACTATCTTTTCTATATATCGCTTCTTCATATACAGTGAGTCACCATATCAATGCTCGGCTAGTCGCCATTATGTCGGTAATACAAAATCTTCGACTTAGATAATTTTAAGGTTATAAAATAAATTTATTTCTGATCATAACATTTTCTTCGACTTGTATTTAAATAGAAACTATCGTAATATCGCTACTTTTTTCATTGATCATTCGTTGAAAATAGACAGACGTTAAGAACGACGTGTTATTTTCCAAGAAGAATTTTTCTCGTAGCACCGAAGTTTTGGCCAGCTTGAGTTGCACCTTTATTGGTACCTGCCTGTAAACCAATAAGTGTCTCGCCTGCTCTTAACTGCTCTTCCGTGAACGACCGTTTGTTCTCTTCTGCTGGTTTCGGTCCTAGCCAAGGTCCACGCCATTCGGGATGCTTATAACTCTGTGGATTGCATCAATGAAATTAGTAATACTATAACATAATATATCTGATAGATAAAACATTACAATGATGTGTAATTTAAATTAAATTACAGTGCGTCCGATAGCGAAGATAGTATTTGTAACTTGAGCGATATTCTTCCGTTCTATAAGATCGACTGCTTGGAAGAGATCCACGTCGGGAACGCCATATTTCGTGCAGGCTTTCTGAAACCTAAAAACAATATTTTTCAATGTAATTAAAAGAAGAATTAAGTTTTGATAACAACACGAACGAAAAGAAACTATGATGATTTTAAGATAATCATCGTCAATAATTCATCTCACGAAGAGAAAAATAGAATGGAGAAAAATGAGGTTAGGTGAGGTTAGAGACGAAGAATGATAGGTAAAAGAAAGCTCGAAAGCGCGAAACTCGAAGGGAAAACGAGAAAGGCGAACACGAGTTCGACGAGCAAGCTCCTGTCTATGGATGTTAGCCTGTACGATGCTTCAAGTCGGTGACGCGTTTCTATTGTCTCTGAGCGACAAGAAGACATCATCGAGACGCGTGTACATAGATTTCTGTCAAAGAGGAATATCGTTAGCGTCGTCGTCGTCGTCGGCGGCGTGAACATACGAGACGAGGACGCCTAAGTGGAAACGAAATGCAAAACATCTTCGCGTCTTTTCGTGTCGTAAGAACGGCGCGCCACGCGTACTCCTCAAACAGGCAAACAGAAATCAAAGAGCTTTTTCATCGGTCGTCCTATCGGAGCCTGAATTTGTTGGAACACTAAAAGAAACTTTTACCACCTCTTATGAACATACGTTCCTATGATGCCGCGCGACAGTCGCGTATGAGCACCGAAAGACAGAAAGGACGCGATTCTCCACGCGACACCTGACGAACGCACGAAATTCTTGTTTTAACTTTACTTTCTTGTTGTTAAATGTGAATGGTTGATAAATGAACGATCGTAAAATTATTGAATTTAAACAATTAATATCCATATAACATCGTATAACTTTCAATCATTTCATCGTGTGACTTTCAATAAATTTCACATTATATAATTTTCTTTAGATGAATCAAAAAAATCAAATTATAAAGAATATTAAATATTTGTTTAGTTTCACTTTAATACATAGATATTATCATTCTATTAATAATCAATTCGTATAGTAATTCAAATTTTTTGTTACGAATGTAAATAAATTTATTTATTTATAGAATTTTAAAATCTTTAATATATATATATATATATATATATATATATATATATATGTATGTATGTATGTATGTATGTATGTATGTATGTATGTATGTATGTATGTATGTATGTATGTATGTATGTATGTATGTATGTATGTATGTATGTATGTATGTATGTATGTATGTATGTATGTATGTATGTATGTATGATGTATGTATGTATGTATGATGTATGTATTATGTATGGATATGATATAAATATGTATATATATACGTTCGTTTCGTTTCCTTTCCTTTCGTTGTAACATTACCATAGAAGGAACGAAGAACACGAGAAACGTGAGGCAGGCCAGTGTTCAGAAGCCCTCGGTATGTCAGGATAACAGAAAGATACGGAGCCAAATGCATATCAAGCGAGCGCGATCTTAGCAGAGTTTTCGAGCGTATGAAACTTTCTTGGATTACATGTTAGCCGCGTAAAAAGGGAGTAACGCGGAGTGGCCGCGCTGCGCATCGTTCGCCCCACTACCTCGCGAAAGCGCTCTCTCGGCGACGAAAACGCGCTGAATAACGAATAAGAACGACGTTGCGCGCGCTGATTCTCAAACGCGCAAGGACCGCGCGACTGAGACACGCTTGGTGATTCTTCGCGCCTAACTAGATTCCGAATTAACTTTGGACAACTTCACTTTTTTTTCTTTTCTTTTTATTATTTTATTTTTTTTATTTTTTTTTCGCCGAAGATTGAAATGTCTCTTCGCTCTTTAAGATTTCAACGAATGGAAATTTTGAAAACAAGTGTTAGACCAAGATTATGGTCGATGATTCGTCAAGATCATTATTCTACGTTCGAGTGCTACTCTTTTAGATATTATCGTCTTACCTCTTCACGTTCGAATAGTTCATCAGGATGGTAGCAATCACTGTAGGCATTCTATGCAATATATATTCCGGATGTAAGATTAGAAATATGGTCTATTCATTATATGGAATATTAGTTTCTGCGATATACATTTTTTTTAGGACGATGAATGATATTAGACAGATTATTAGAAAATTTAAGTAATTTTATTTATATTAAAATGTGTGATTATTTTAAATAATATACATTTATTATAGAAGAAAAATTTATGAAGATAGTAAAGAAATTATTTGTCTTAATAATCAGCTCGTATGTATTCGATATAGTATATCTTAGGAATGAAATACCAGTCGATTTGATCTTTTTAATTTTCATAAATTGTAGATATATACATATACTAAGATAATAAATTTTTATCTTGTTATAAGAAAACAAGTTTATTTATATTTTCCGAAAAACATGATTTTTGGCCAGATATAATACTATCCGATGTAGAGAAAACCTTCTCTTCACTTACTGATAATGCAAGTGTATATATTATATATGGATAAGATATTTTCTTGTCAAGGAACAAATTTTGAAAAATTTAATTTCTCTTAACTTCCACTAATCTATGTTATCCAAGTTGTTGTCCAATTTGCGCTTCCACTAAATACATTTCAGATTCAGTAACTGAATGTTCTTCGATATTATTTTTTATGAATATGAAATGTAAATCAGTTTGTTTTCTCATTTCTATATTCTGGGATATATATCATCGTCTACCATATGATGTAAGTAATATCGTTGTTACCGTTTCTCTAATTTTTTGTTTAGGTAACTCTTTCTGGTACGAATTCAGGATCCTTGTAATGAAAGTCCAAGAATGAAACTGATAAAAAGAAATAAATTTCAAGTATCTCAAAATTCGTTTGCAATCGAAATTCTGACAATAAATCAAATTCAACTGATTTTTTTTTTTTTTTTAATTGTATTATTGTATTATAATCTTATATTAGCAGATGCCTGTTATAAATGAGTAATTTGATAAAAGTTTTCGGTAAATGCATTTTAATATATATAACATATATATATATATATATATATATATATATATATATATATATATATATATATAGTATGCTTAGAAACGATATGTCATTCGCGTTGATCTTAATTAAGAAAACAGAAAAAAAGAAATATTAATAGTTAAGTGTTAATATCGTATTCAATTATGTTGACTAATTTTATTCTTGGCGCCTCGAAAGGCTTACGCATCAAGGTGCATCGAGAAGTCTGTTAATGGCGGACAAGTCGAGAGTGTCGACTTTGGCTCGGCTCTCGATTTTCATGTAATACTCGAATCGATTCGGTCGGATATATCGAAGGATAGAAAGTAACGACAGTCCCGACCTCGGACATCTTCGGTAGTTATTTATCAGGGATACAGAAGAACGAGATAGAAACGAACCTCGGGAGTTACTCGCGCGCTCGCGCGTCGTCGTCGTCGTCATCAACTTTTCGAGTTCGTTCTCTCGAAGAAGTGAGAGAACGATTCGAGAAGCAATCGCAAACGTTTGGTTCGATACCGACATATAATTCTCGTAAATCGGACTAGTCTCGTCGATATGCCGTACGGTCGAAACGTAAAACACTGTCGATTGCGTAAAGTCGAATGACGACAGGGAAAGCATGAACGAACAAGAGTAAAGTTCATTCGACGATAAAGTGTAAGTGAGATCATCGAGAAATACGAATCAAGTTTAACTCGCGCCATATATATACATAATACTATCGTACATGCTGAATTCAAAGATAAATTAATTTTTTTTTTTTTGAGTACTTACTGATTAAGATTGTCCATCATCTTGTAATCTCCACCGGATGTGTTGATCTTCGTAATGAGACCAGACTGCAATTTGTTCATGAGCTTGCATAATAGTACACCGTCTCTTAAAGCGTCCTCGTAGCTGACTCCTAAACAGAAGACATTTAATTTTATTCTTTTATTATTCAAATTTGATAAAATGTAACAGATTATATATAGAATATTTGTTAATTTAATAATAATCCAATACAAAATCGAAACAAAGTTGACCTCATAAATAATCGAAGGAAATAAAGAGGGTTCAACAAGAAAAAACACAAAAAGCAAGAATGAAAGGGAGAGGGAGAGAGAGAGAGAGAGAGAGAGAGAGAGAGAGAGAGAGAGAAGAGAGATACGAGAGAAAGAGAGAAAGCGATTTCGACAAGGAAAAGAATGCGAAGGAGCGAGTTTGCATCAGGAACACAGAATAAGTCGTTCCCGCCCTTCCGAAAACGCAGAACGAAGGCTCTTCTTGATTTCCAAGCGCGCGCAGTCGCGTCCATAATACTTGGTCATTGCACTCTGCATCGAACGAGTGAAGAGGTTCACGAGGGAGGAGCGTCTCTTGTATACACGTCGCGCACCACACAGCACACACACGCTCACACACATTTTTTTCATCTTTTTTTAATTCTCTTTCTCGTCTATGCCACGTGTGGGACGAATGTAATAATAAAATAAAACGAGTGAGATAGGAACGAAAGGAAGGAAAGTACGACCAGCGCTCTCTCATGGTGTCCCATTATGCCAAGAGGTGAGCCAAGGGGGCATGGCATTTTTTGCTGGCTCATCGAAGGAACGCGAGAATCGCCGCCTCTGTCTTCCATCAAAGCTGACCTTCCCTCCATTCGTTCGTTTCCTTTTCTCTTTTTTCCTTTATTCATATACTTTTACTCTCTGTAAGAGTAGAGAACGCCTCAGAGTCGCCATCGTTCTTCCATTTCTCTTCTTCTTCTGTATCTTCTTCTCTTTACGCCGTCTTCGTGAAATCCCTTCTCTCTCTCTCTCTCTCTCTCTCTCTTTCTCTTACAAAGGAGAGAGGCTATCAAGAAAGGCATTTTAGTCGCCATTCGAAAGACGCGCCGCATCTCGAACTGCCAGGGATTTAGCTACCCTCAGGAGTTCTTTTCTATATATTCCCTCGTATGGATGTATGTATGTATATTCTTTTTTGTTTTTTTTCTTCTTCATCGTTCTCTCCCCCTTTTTATTTCCTTTTTTCTTTCGTCTTCTTTTTTTCTTCGATTCCTTGCGCTCTGCGCCGCCATTGATGTATCGAACCTATCGACGACAGCCACGCCACCTGTCGTCGCACGACGCTCGCGCAACCTATCGATAATGGGAGCAGTCAGACCAGTATTTTCTCTCTTTCTCTTTCTTTCTTTCTCATTCTGCGCACTTTTCCCATCTTCCAATCGAACATAACAAAGAAACAGTAATGGATTAATGATGCTTAATGACTTCTTTTATTATTTTTTCAAATTTAACTTTTCCATGACTATGATATATTTCCTGAGAGACAAGAAAAATTTATAATGATAATAAAGTACGCTAACTATATTCCAGACGTTAAGTGTTAATTGTAAGGTTATTAACAAGATTAATAAACGTATTATGGCAGTCAAAAAAGATAATGAATTTCATTTAAATAAAACAGATTTTATAAAATATATGCTTATGTATTATTAAGTAAGTTATAGTGAGAAACGGGAATTAATCTTTCCCAAAAATGAAACATTTTTTAAAGATAGTTAGGGTCCTAATGTCCCCAATTTGATGTCATCCCTGGGTTAATGTCCTCAGGGGAAAATTTCTTTGATAAATATTCTTGACCTACGTGTTTAATAATTAGTACTTTTTCAATAAAATATTTAGAAAATATCATTTAACGTTCGTTAAAAAAAGAAATATTATTTTCTTCCTTGAAATTGTCTTACATGCACACATAGATATAAATTATTAAATTCAGATAATTATAAGCTGCAAATAATAGTTCATAGAATATATATGTTACAATAAATATTACGATAAACATGTACATTATAAGCGAATAAGTGACCATAAAAGAGTAGTTTAATTATTTTTTATTCGTGCCTAACGTATCTTCAAATGATCTATCTAAATTTAGATTCGTTCATAGATCGATGAAACAGAGAAATTAGAGAAAGAGAGAGAGAGAAAGAGAGAGAGAGAGAGAGAGAGAGAGAGAGAGAGAGAGAGAGAGAGAGAGAGAGAGAGACAAGACAAGGTTGCATCTTTACGCATGGTCAGGATGGCCGTAGGATAAATGATTCTGAGGAATCAGGCGCGTATAGAAACGCATCGCACATGTCTACTACTCGCACTGCCCTGCAGCATACAGTTGCTGCATAATGGGGATGGAAATATATGCAACGTCTATGAATATGAAAGTTGCGGAGTTACTAAGAAAACATACTTGGCCTCGAGTATCTCTTCGCCTTTGCTGTTCATTCTCATCACAAGAAATAAGAGTTAGTAGCTCCTTTCAAAACCACTCGTATTTTCAATCGTAGACATTGCGAAACGAAAGAAGACATTTTCTTCCATTTACAAGAATAATAAAGAGAAAGAGATAGATTGAGTGAGTGAAAAAAATGAAAGCGACACTTCGACCATTGGTCGATTCCAAGCAACGATAAACGTTTTCGGACAGAGTAACACACGTGCCAGCTTTTCGGTGAACTACCATCCTGATCCTGCAAGGACGATGCGTCACGTGGTTCTACCTTGGAGTGGTCCGGATAAAATGCCTACCCTAAAATCTGCTTGCCTAGTATGAAACTGGTCGCAAGCCTGAGTTCTGGATTGACGAGCGATCGACAGCCGATAGTCTTCGAATACCTTTCGATTTCTTCTTCTTTTCATTTCCTTATTCTTTGAGAATAAACCACCATATCCAAATATTTTTTGACAATTTTTCGAACTAATTCACGTAAGAGTGATAGTCCTGATAAGTCATATATATATATATATATACATGTTCCAATTATTATCAAGTCAACTATTATTAAAATCGAGCTATCATGAAAAAAAAAATTGAGATAAAGAGAATCATGGTTTTGCCTTCGAGTGTAAAACGTCGGATTGGTACCAGGGTTGTATTACGCTCGAAGTATATTCTCTCTCTCTCTCTCTCTCTCTCTCTCTCTCTCTCTTTCTCTCTCTTTCTCCTTTTCTCTTTTTCTCATTCTTCTCTGTTGTTATCTCCTTCGTTTATCGTTTTCACATGCCTCTTTCTTATCTCATTTCTTCTGCTTTCTCAGAATACGTTTCTATCCCTAGGGACTCCCCCCAATCTCCTCACGTGCCAGGCACTCATGAAGTCACCGTTAGTACTCGACGTGTGGAAGAATTCGTTGCAGTTTCGAGACGTATTTAAGTCGCTTACCAGGCGAATAGAATATTAGGGAATATTTTTCTCTTGGCTGATTATGGCCTAATACGTGTCTGATACACAACTAAGCTGTATATCATATTTTATTATCTTTCTAGTATTAAAATATTTTATAAAAATAACTGAGATTTTATAAGTAAATAATGTGTCATATTCACAAATAAGATTTTAAAGAAGTTTTAGTTCTATATATACCATAAGTATTCATTACTCCGCTTTAACATTAACATTATTCGTTAATCAATAGGAAACAGTTCCATTTAAAAATTTCTTTGAAAATTGGAAGTATATATATGTATGCATGTATTTGGGTTTCAATTATAGATTGGATCTACGGTATATCCAAGTTTTAAGTATAGTTCGAAACTCGGATATCCGAATAATAAGAGTACATGTATACATGAAATATCAGAAACAAAAGAAGTCAATTTACACTTGGCTAAGTAGAGATTCTGAAAATAATTATAGTACAAAAAGTTAATTTTACCAGAAGAACTTCCATTTCATCTGAATATTATAGAATATAAACAAAACTTTGCGTGCATGCGTGCGTGTGTGCGTATGTGTACGTTTGTATATATGACGAGGAATAGATCGTATATTTTTCTAAGAATTGAAATAAACGTTAAATTATTTCTTTTTCTCTACTGCTAATGACGTATGTGAGATATGTGTTAGTTTTCGCAATTGATCGAGTGAGATCAGTGTAGTGTTAGTATAGTATAAAATAATTAAAGTCATAGGTTATTAAAAGAATCGCAAGAAGAACAATGCTGTATTGTGTGTTGAACTTAATTAATTTTTGAATTTACAATCAATCTTAATCTTCTAATTAAAAGAGATTTAATGATCTAAATACTGATAGAAAATAAATTAAATTAAATTAAATTAAATTAAATGAACCAAAGTATTTCTTATTTATTTACCTTATATTCTAATAATCTTTCTTTGAGTGTATTCTCTAATAAATCAATTAAACATTCTAAAATATAATTTCTTTTTTCTTGAATTTTATTCTGGTTTTTGATCTTTTTATCTTAAGCATACCTGCATATACTTTTCTTTTTTCACATTCTAATATCCTTTTTACGTAAATTATATAGTGTTATTGATTTGTTAGATTTTTCTTTTAAGTTTTTTGAAAAGATTCTGTCTTAATAATATATCGTGAACAGAACTATTGTAAAATATAAATAACTGCTTTCTAAGATTAAAATTAGAAATAATATTTTTATTACGATTATTGCTACTCTCATACTAATATTAATCAAAGTTAAATAAACACAATTGTTCAATAAATCAGAAACATATGAACTTTCTCTTATGGATTTTTTACATTTTTTACATTGTATTGAATAAAAATTTTCTATTATTTTTGACTTTGCGTTATCAATATCCGAACCGAATAGTATTTATATTTTCATTATCTTTAAGTTGATATTATATGTACATTATATTGAATTGATATTGAAATTGATGTCGAACTTTCTTGATTATTCACAATTAACATGAATGATATTAATTATTTTAATTGACATTATACATATACATACATACATATATATATATATATATATATATATATATATATATATATATATATTAGGTGTAGTAAAAAGAAATGCATTATTTTTGCATGAAATTGAAGGCTTTATTTATCATAGTTATAATGATCCGATTTAGGTCAAATATGCACCGTTTTGATCGACAACTTGTTGCCATTTTGAAGGTAATTTCATTATGCCTCTCTCGTAAAAACCCTCGTTCCTATTGGCAAAGAACTGGAGAGTCGACTATCACATGCTTCCCTTGAGGCGAAGTTTTCACCAGCAAAATCATTCGCCATAGACAGGAACAAGTGGTAATCACTTGATGCCAGGTCCGGACTATAAGGTGGATGCATAAGAATCTCCCAACCAAGCTCCCTTAGCTTCTGGTGAATCACTATCGACGTGTGTGGCCTGGCGTTGTCCTGTTGGAATCCAATTCCTCTCCTATTGGCCAAAGCTGGCCGCTTCTGGGCGACTGCTTCCTTCAGACTGTCCAATTATTGACAGTACAGGTCTGAATTAAGAGTTTGGCCGTAGGGGAGCAGCTCATACTAGATGACCCCCAAATCCCGCCAAACACACAGCAAAACTTTCCCAGCCGTCAATCCGGCCTTGGCCACCGTTTTCGCCGGTTCACCGCGATTCGACCACGACCGTTTTCGCTTGACATTGTCGTAAATGACTCACTTTTCATTACCAGTCACAATCCGCTTCAGAAATGGGTCGATGTTGTTGCGATTCAGCAGCAATTCGCAGATGGAAATTTGGTCCATGAGGTTTTTTTGCGTTAACTCGTGTGGTACCCATACATCGAGCTTCTTTTTGTATCCAGCCTTATTGAAGTGGTTCCAAGCGGTTTTTTGTGCAATGTTTAGCTCCTGGGCAATCGAAACCGTGCTTATATGACGGTCGGACTCGACGATTTCCATGATTTTATCGACATTTTCGACAATTGACCTTCAAGAGCGTGGTGCATCTTTGACATCGAAATTACCAGAACGGAATCGACGAAACCAAAATTGCGCGTGATTGGCTGTTACAGTATCAGGACCATAAACACTATTCACATTTTCAGCCGCCTGCCTTGTGTTTTCGCCTTTATCGAAGAAAAACTGTAAAATATGGCGTATTTTCTCTTTGCTGGTGTCAATCGTTGACGCGCGCTCAAACAAAACTGAGTCAAACAATCACAAAATTGTCTGAGAAGTTTTTTTAATACGAAATCTTATCTTTCTAACGCCATTTAGCGTTACCCGATCGCACTTATACCAAGCGAGATACAGATTACTAAAGCCATTTATTGGAAAAATAATGGATTTCTTTTTACTACACCTAATATGCGTATATATATATATATATATATATATATATATATAAAATATACGTATCATATTAAATTATATTTTTAACGCTTCACTTCTGAACCGAGAAGATTTTATAATACGTTGCACCTGATAAGCGTACTTTTACTATACTACAGAAAATGATGACCGCTGGGCAAACATATAAAAAAATGAAAATCTCACTACAGTTGTAAAGCTGAATTGTATTGAACGTAGCCAATGTTTTAACGTGATACAAACATGTATGTATCTAATCATGATATCACATGTTATCATCTGTAAGGTTATAGCATGACTTTACATAATGAGATATTAACGTATTTCTGTCTTCATTAAATCCGAGTCTTTTTTGTCTTATAGAAAGACATTTCCTGTCTTTATGTAATAATGACAAGGCTGAGGAGAAAAATCTATTGAGAAGTTATGTTGTGGTCAAAAGTGTTTTATGGCAAAAACGATAAAGGTATAGTATAAGGTATTATTGTATGCAATATAATTTAGATTTGTGTATAGTTCCATTTTTCGAAATTTATCATACCACAAGCTTTACTCTTTGAAAATTTAATCTTTTACTTGTTTATATGTTTATATATAGATTTATTATATAGCAATTATCAATAATCTAATGTTTAATTCTTTGACTGAACTTTCAAATAGAGAAATTTAAACCGGAATATACATATATCGCCTACAGTGCTTTAATCAACTAATTTATCTAAGAATACGGAATCTCCATTTCTTCCTAGCTTTTTTAGAATGCGCCCCATACAAAATTATTTTATTTATTAGATGCAAATTATACGCGTTGGTAATAGTTCAGTATAAAACACGTATTATTCACAATTATCTCGTGCCATACTTGTTCTCGCCCGAGAAGTAGATAATATTATGCTGTAGACGAACGCCGTATCGATGAGATTAATTACATATTTCTATTATTATTATTGCAATATTGTTTCGCACACCATTATAATTTATCGTCCTGATTTCTCTTGTCCAGTATTATTATCTGTTGTTATAACATTACATTTTTATGTAAAAGTATTGCTTATAGAAGTTGAAATTATGATCAAGGTACAAAAAGTCTTATATAAATAAATTTTATAGATATATCTCTATATAGAATGATATAGTTAAAAGGGACGGGTATCCCTTTCACACGATGTATAGAAAGCATTGAGACCCGGCGATCAGCATTCACGGTTCTTTCTCTCTCTCTCTCTCTCTCTCTCTCTCTCTCTCTCTCTCTCTCTCTCCCTGCAATAAATACGCATGGTAGGAAGGAACGAAGTAAACAAGCATCGTGACACATTGATACCTCCCTGGTATTGTTGAAACAGTATGAGATGTCGTAAAAGTGAGAAGGTGACAGAAAATCGATATTCTCTTTCGGGAAAGTCATATTGTACAATTCTTTTCTTAAAAATCCTCAGCAAAATGTCTTTCTTTTCATCCACGAGAAGCATAGAACTGATGTTGGCCTGATATTTTTCAGATGCTGTGCGTCTTCGTGAGGATTTGTATTACCCACGTGTATATATATATATATATATATATATATATATATATATATATATATATATATCATAATATACACAGGAAAAAATAACTAAAAAGTGTGAACAATAGGATATGTATCGGTAAATCGGGATTATTTCTATGAGGGATACTATCCTGTTACGTTGACACGTCACGGTCGTCACGTTTGGACCACTTTGACATGAATTCGATGAAGAGAGAGGGAGAAAGAGAGAGAAAGAGAAAGAGAGAGAGAGAGAGAGAGAGAGAAAGCCAGGAAAGAGACAGAAAAGAATTCTCTAAAAAAACTCGATCTAATCATTGTAACTTTGTTTAATTTAAATTGTATCTTTTAACGTTTTCGAATGATTTCTTTCAATTGTTCTTGATTTTGATTGTGTAATAACTTAACGAGTATATTAATGGATTAAAAAGATTACGTTAATAAAATTGTGTATTTCACGATACTTTAATTTATAGGTTCAAGTTTCTTTTTAAAGTATTCGTTTTTAATACGTTCGAGTTTGTTTCTCGTAAAAAAGAAGAAAATGAATTATATAGCTAATTTGTATCATATATGTACCATTATTCTGTTAAAAATGCAAAGTTTTGTTTCTATCATTATCGTAATTTTAATAGATTTTTATCTTTTTTATTTCTCTTGCAATTAGACAATTAGATATTTTTATTCGTTCTTAATTTATGAACGTCGATGAAAAAAATTCGTTGAGAACCTAACATGGCACTTGCATCTAGGGTTGCCGTATCGATTAAACGTCAGGTATCCGTCATAAAGACGTCAAAAACACGGTTTTCATCAGGACAACATCCTCGGTCCGAATTTACATCCATCAGCAACAGGTATTGCGAAAGGAGCTCTTCTAGGACGGAAGGTGAAATTCAACCCGTATTATTTTCATGATAGAATACTTCGTGATATCGATAGTTTATTTAAACGATTCATATTGATTGTTATTAATTATTTTCTCTAAACTAGCACTATCTCGATAAGTCTTTTCGAATAGAAAAATTTTGGAAGAGACAATATCTCTAACCTCACGTGTTAGCATGTGATCGTCAGTAGGGAAGAGCAACCACCTGTTGGACGTGCTCGTAAATTTGTTTCGGGGCTGTAATCCTGGTAGGCTCACCTCCAAGTGACGTCATTGACGGTCCCTTGACGGACTACTGACATTAGCAATCACGGTCTTCACGAATGTTTGACTTTCGTCGATCGACTTTATACGGTATCAGATAGAATAGCTTATCAGGAGAGACCGATGGTAGCGACCTTGACAAATCTAGTCATTATTCTACCTTACTACCCTAATAGTTGCGAGCTTTTGTGACGTCATGCGTCGAGTGGACATCTAGCACGAAACATTGCCAACATAAGAAGACTAAGACTAAGGTCTCCTTTCCCGAAAATTTGGCTAGGCGTGACAATGAAATTTTTATAGAACATAGCTAGCAATCGATTCGTCGACGTCAAAACGTTGGCGGGACACCCTATAAATCCCTCAAACGTCTGCTGATGCCCTGGTGCACCTAAACGCCTTGCGCCGCCGTGACGGACAGATGACTGACGTTCCAGTCTGTTTAAAGCTCTCCAACCATCGTATTCACTGTTTTTGTGTTGATAGAACCGTCCTCGTAATATCAGAGACAAGTAGAAAAGAAATAGAGAGAGAGAGAGAGAGAGAGAGAGAGAGAGGGAGGGTCAGGGAGAGAAAGAGAAAGAAAGGGAGAAAGGGAGAGATGAAACTTGTGGAAGGGTGAATTCGAAAGACCCGAGGAGAAATGAACGGAAACGCTATGTGCAATTTCTAACTAGACTATCCGGGGCCTCCTATGTAGTCCTGATACATTGGCGTCCCCACGACGTAACATGATGAATCCATGACGGTAAATCGATACTCGTCATAGTTTTACTTTTGATCCCTTTTTCCCCAAAACGTATCAAAACGTAACAAAATATGTTTTTGGCTTTTCTACCGAACAGTTTCAAGTATTTAACAAATATGTATGAAATTTTTCTTTGTTCATTGAAATTTGAAGTTGATTCAGCCCTCTAAAGACGTATCGATAACAATAATAATCCATTATAAAATTCAGACTAAATTCGATAGGAAACGTTTCAGAATGCTTCGGATTCCAGATCGTTCGTATGTTTGTAGTTAGTAGGAGAAAACGATCGAGTCTAGCGTACCAGGCGAGTTTCCATGATCAGGCTATCATCCGGAAACGTTAGAATCCCAATGTTAAATCGTGTTTACTGTGTTCTAGAGTTCCAGTGCTCGCATTTGATCGTGGATGACACGTTCAATGTTAGTTAAATAGAGAAAGAGAGAGAGGGGGTTGGGGGAGAGATGAAATACATAGAAATGTTAAATCGTATCACGATGATCGAGAGTTTAATTTTAAACGAGTCAATAACATCAAAAGCTTGGACTATCCGGCTAGCAGACGAGAACGGAGGAAGATCGTAGGTACGAGATATGGTAAGCTGAAAAGCGTAAAATCGATTCTACTCTCAGCAGCTGGGTCTCCTCTACCTAGATCCATCCTAGATAAACGCGCCTAAGATAAATTCTAGTCGTGGCACCAGGCCATCAGAAGCAGCATGGACTCGTATGAGTTTTGGACGTTCTCGTTCGATGGTTAGTGTATGTACGCGTTGAATAGGATCGTTTCGATTGATAAACAAATGAATATCGATGTTACCAAAAGTATTACCCTAATTCCTAATAATTTTCTTCTATTTTCATTCATCGTTAAAATTCATCAATGAAAACTTAATTCTAAAGCATTCTTCAGAATTATATAAAAATGATTAGATCGATATTGATAAATTTGAAAATATAATGTTACAAAGGTAGAACGATCCTCGACTCTTGGAGTTATCGATCGTTTCTATTTATAGGAGGAGAAAGGACAGGTAAGATTCTCCTCGTTCTCGACAGGTGCAAACTGGTTCCACGAGCATCAGGCTGGTACTTCGTCGTGAGAGCTTTCCTATCGAATGGGAGAGAAACCCCACCTAGCTAGACGGTCATAGGCATGGAAGGTTTCTAGTGGGGATTAAACTAAATATCCTCGGTGGGGGTGGTTTCGTCGTTTGGCCACCTCCACTGAGACTTCCGTGCCACCAGGATGACAGTCGAAGGTGGAGGCTTGTTTCGCTTCCACGTTTTATCAATGCAATATCCCCATATTGCTATGAAAGACCATGGAAAATTATTTTTCAAGATTCATCGTTATAACAAATTAAATAGATAATATTTCTCTATGATCATTAATAAAAGGTATAAAACCAAGCAAGTGGATTAAACATAATTCACGATATAATCTTAAATAGATTAATTTTAAATGTAACTAACAAAGATTTATTAGTTGATATGAAAGATAGAAAACTCATCTCTCACTTTTCAGTACAAAGGAAAATCGTTGGCTTGCAATTGCGTCGACGCCTGACGTGTTTGTTGCAACAGGGTAGCATGTTATCATAGGGGTTGATTCCCAACCATAGTTTCGATAGGGTGGCTCGCAGTGACGTAACAAAGCGCGCGTTCTGCCGGGGTAACATGAGATAAAGGCTGGTAGAACTACCCCTAAAGTATCGATCGGCCCTAAACGACTTTTCTCAATATTAAAACGAGTTTCTTTAGAATTAGCAATATTTATATTGTATTAAGTTGATTATGGAGTTCATGGAGATTAATTGAAAAGAAGTAATAATTTTTATATACTATAAATAAATTTTGTACATTTACGTTATCGTGTACAATCGAAATTATGTAGGAATACTCGAGACTATATCGAAGTACACTAACCTATCGAACGAGCTTGTCCTTTGCTACGTCACATAACCGACAATTTCTACCCGGCTATCATATGATATCAGCTGGCAGCTCGTCAACCCTCGTACGTTCATGCATTCGCTTGAGAAAACACAATGGGAGTGACCACATTAAAATGCTTTTTCGAAGCTTTCCACCTCCAAGGAATAGGATTACATGTTTTTAGATAGTTCATTCACGAGAACTAAGTTTAATTACATAAACGTGAGACAAATAAAATATATTATTACAAAAATATACGTTGTCATATATGTACAGAAGAAAGTTAAATTAATTAATAAATAAATATATTCATTAAATTATTATATTATTTTATGAAAAAAAAGTTTATTAAAATTTCGTTTATTCTCTTCTTTTCCCTCGTTTAATTTTTATTTAATGATAACTTGACTTTGATTGTTAGTATAAATTATAAAAGAATTTGCGGTTCTAAGCCGCCTCCAAATAACAGGACAACATATCTTCACATCCGGCTCAACCTCTTTCGAGGGTGTAAACCCTCCCGATATACTATAAGCCAAGTAAATCGATAACGGCTTACGCGCTTGAAGGGAATCGTGAATAATGCAAGAATTATTCAAGAAGAAACTTGTTTTCTTTATCTTATAGCTAAAACTCTACTTGCAATTCATGTACAATTTAATTAAGATAAAAATAAATAATAAATATAAGTTTTACCTGGTGGAAATCTTTCTCCTACAATCGTCTCGATCCATCGCTGAGCTTCTGCTTCTTGGCTAGCCTCTCTTTTACCAGCAACCTGAAAAAAACGAATGATCACGAGTATTTTTAAAGTTCAGAAATAATATAAAGACTAGTTTCTGGACTGTGAGTATATATAACTCGAGTTGTAATAAAAAAGCTTGCAAGAAAGTTTCTGTGTTTAAGAATTAAAGTAAAACTCACTATCCATATGACTTAGCTATTTATGTTTTCATTTTCTTATCAGTTTCCGTAGAAACTTACAAAAATTGCCGTAGCCGATGGTATTTCACATCGTCATGGCGGGGTATTGGTAAAAGTTTTCAACTAGCAATAATCGCACCTCGGCAGAACCTCATTGGTTACGATATCGCCGCTGCGCAAAGCTGATGAAACACTCGTCGTATCCGAGAATTATACAGTTCCATGGAACTTGTACTTTCGAGAAATATTATTTCACAACGCCACGTTGCGGCAAGAAATGAAACTAAATCATCTTCATGTCCGACGATAGTACGAAACTTTCACTAATCGTTACTCAAACAAAAAGAGAGTCAAATAGATTAGTTGATCCACATTAAAAAGTAATAATAATTTAAGTAATAATAATAATAATAGTAATAAATGTTATTATTGTTATTATAAAATAACAAAGTAACTTTTTATATTTGAAATGAATTTCCTTGATAATTACGTTCAGTGTCACTAAAAGATAAAACTAAATTGCAGTTCATTAATAAATAATTTATTTCAGAACCCAAATATGACATAAAACATATAACATATAAATATAGGTATATATAAAATATAACATAAAAGCTACAGCTATAATAATACAGCCTACAATGTATATTTGAATATATAATATACTCTATAAGAAATTTTAAAAAACAATGTGTATCTATAAATTTATCAATTTTCTCTACTTTTTGTTTTGAAGAGATAGTCACTTTAACAAATGAACGACTCATATATTATACGAAAGGATTCAAAGAAAATTTGAAAATTTGAACTAGTGATAATGAAGATATTTCTTAAAGGTTGATTTTCATTGTAAAGTAAAATGATATGTGATTAATGATAGAAATATAAATTTGACAGGTGTATAAAAACAACATTACATCATCGTTAAAATATACTCGAATTACATTTCAAAGAGATTTAGATGAAATAGTAGCACAATCGTTCCAGGTGTCTGTGCAACTACGCAAATGGGATTTGCTACGATAAACTTGGAAATAGCGCGCTGATTGATGAAATCTAAACTCGGCGGTGGCATCACCCTTCGAAGTGGCCAGAATCCAGAAATTACGACGCTTAGACTTATCGGCGTTTTCAACTGGCGACAATCCACGAAAGTTAACCGTTCTCTTTCTCATTGCAAAATACTCCCACTTGTTCGAACTTTTCCACGTTTGCTATTCTAATAACATTTTTCGGAAACTTATATTTTAAACATAATATTTGAATATGTGCAAATATATATCAATAATAAACGATATAATTTATAATTCTTTTTTTTTAATGCTACGGAACATAAGGAAGAACTTTAAGAATAAATATAAAAATCATTGATATAGAAACGTCGAACGATTTATTACTATCTTTTTGCGATTCTAGAATTTTTAAAGCGTCAAATTATGTTCCACACGAGAAACTGTATCTATACGAAGAGTGCACGAAAATAAGTACACGGTTCTCTTGTATGACCTAAATCTCAAATCTATTGCAATTTTCGTATCGAACGGATCATTAGATAGAGAGAATCTTCCTTCTAAATGAAATATTTTATGAGATAAAGAAAAATAATCATTGTATCTCGATTCGTACGACGGTGATTATCTTTGAATCGTTTCAAGATCATGTACCTTTCGATTTGATTTTTTCTTCTTATTGACGTTTTTGCACACATTACAAAAACATAATTAATTATAAATAAAATAAAATTTGTATGAATCTTGTAAATAAGAATATAGTGTCAAGATCTGGTTACAAGTGGGGGTGTGGGAATACCCAATGGGCACGAAGCCAAAAATTCTCGTCGTTGAAGATCAGTAGGATGGGCAAGGGGGAGGGGATGATGCCATATAGCACCGAGACGCCAGCGGCCCGACTTAGTCTACTCGGCAACATCGTTCAAAAGTTATTCTATATCGTAAAATTTGTTATTTGTTCGAGAGGTCAACGAAGTCGAGAGAAAAATGCCGGTACGTTTCTCGCGCTTGTATATATATATATATACATATATGTTCTCGTAAAGATGGTAACCTAATGTTATCGTGATGCAGAGAATTAACAATTTATTTGTTAAGTGGCAAACTAATTTTTTAGGAATACATTGATCCTTACTCCTCCCACGATATGTAATACCACGAACTCTTCTAATAAATTTCTGACGATCGCTAAAAAATCGCATGGCCCAAATCTGTGTGATTTATGAAATAACATTAAGTATCCACACGTAGATAAGATAATCCTTTAAGATGTTAATAACCTTGTCATCAAAGATGTACGTTCTTAAAAAGAGATAAACGGTGTAAAATATATCATCATCTTGAATTCAATTTCCAATCAAAAATACTATCTTCATCCGTTCTTAAACTCGACATTGTATATGTACCCTTGCACAGGTGACGAACGTCTTGATCGCAAGCCAAACTTTGCTGGAGATCGCGTCTATAATCAGATTTTAAATTTAGTGAATCGTTACAACACAAATCTCCGGTTAGAGAGAAAAGGGAGCCTGAAAGAACGCTAACATGTTCGAGAATGAATCTTAAAATATCTGAGTGCGTTTCGAGGAGTTTAACACGTTGCTTGCTTTCTTCCTTCCTTCTTTCCTTCCTTTCGTTTTTTTTTCTTTGATACATTACAGATAAAATTTAAAACATTCTTTGATATACGAGTCTTATCGAAATAAAAAAGAATATGGATCGCTTAAAGTTTTTATAAAAATATCGACGAGAATTCGATATGACGAGGTTTTGAAGAGAGAGAGAGAAAGATAGATATAAATAAAAAAGAATATTGATCACCTAAAGCTTTGATAAAAATATCGACAAGCATTCGATATTCGTAGAACTTGACGGATAACATCGACAAGCTCCAGACGCGAACGATAAATCAAGTAAACCGGCAGAGAGTGTATTCGTTTCTTTCGATCGTGTTGTAGATTGTATAATCTTTGTTATACGTTCGTAAAAACATTTCTCCCCTCTCGAGAAAAAGAACATTTCCAAAAATAATCATGTAAAATCGCGCGAAACGAGAATTCTGACGTATCCATTTAGCATGGATACTGCGATAGACCAATGTACTGTTTGTTCATATATATATATATATATATATATATATATATATATATATATATATGTATGTGTGTGTGTATCATATATATATATGCATCATATATATATATATATATGTATCATATATTATATATATATATATATGTATCATATATATATATATATATATATGTGTATGTATGTATGTATGTGTGTACCTATGTGTATGTGTTGATTTTCGAATTAATGCTATAAATACTAATTTACCGTTGGCAGATGTAAGAAGAGTTTGGCTTTTAGTTGCGTCAGTCAAGTTCTACACGTCGTAAATTGATCAATGCGTTATTAACTAGTTATGAAACTGTATCATTTAGGATAGCGATATCGTCATAATTTCAATTTTATCTTCCTCGAATGTGTTCCAAAAAGAAACGAAAAAAAAAAGGAAAAGAAAAAGAAAAAGGAAACAACAAGAAATAGGTGTACGTAATTTAACGTTGAAGTCGAACAGGTGGGCGAACGTATAACTGGCATTAATAGAAGCTCATGAAACTACGCCCATCGTATTTTATTTTCGACGTTGGTTTACACTCGAAAGTAATCTAACACCAACCGAGAGCCGAATTCTATTTATGAATTTTGAGCGTTTTTAAAAGAGAAGTAGACAGGAAGCGTTCAGGCGATCGAAAGAAAAGCAATGTTTTATTTTTGTTTCCCTGTTTTTTGTTCTGTTTTTTTCCTTTTGAAAATAATTAATTTTCCCATTTGTCGCAGGCACGTAACAAAGAACAAGAAGCAGAAGTCCTCACTTGGATCGAAAATGTACTCGGTGAGAAACTTCCACCAGGAAATTATGAAGACATTCTCAAGGATGGCGTTGTCCTTTGCAAACTGATCAACAAACTTGCACCTGGCTCTGTCAAAAAAATTCAAACGAAAGGGACGAATTTCCAGCTTATGGAAAACGTTCAAAGGTGAGAATGGACTTGTTGCTGAATTCGAATTTCGAAATATTTCTTATTGTAAGAAATAATAATAATAATGTTTTTCGTTTGATTAGGTTCCAAGCAGCGATCAAGGAATATGGTGTACCTCAGGAAGAAATCTTCCAAACGGCAGATCTCTTTGAAAGACGCAATATTCCTCAAGTTACTCTCTGCCTGTACGCACTTGGCAGGATCGTAAGTTATCGAACGACATCGAATTTTTATTTTTTTAGATATTTTATATTATGACAGATCTTCACGATATTTTTCTTCCCCCATTGAAAACAGACTCAAAAGCATCCGGAATTCAATGGACCGCGTTTAGGACCAAAAATGGCGGATGAAAATAAAAGGATGTTTACGGAAGAACAATTGCGTGCTAGCGAAGGTCAACTCAACCTACAGATGGGATTCAACAAGGGTGCGAGCCAAGCGGGTCACGGTGGATTTGGAAATACTCGACATATGTAGATCTCTGTGAAACTAAAGCAGTTATTTATTATTACATCTCGCTATAAATCGATCAATCAAAAGGGCATCGAAAAGGACAATGAAGGGATAGAGGCGAAACGTTTTGACACACGCGTACATTTCTATTTCACAAATTTGCTAGTAGACAATAAGCAAAACACTTTACATCAACCATTTACATGACAACGAGCAAGATTAAATTGCTATATTTTACATATTCGCTAATTAAACACATACAACGATATCCACATCACAAGTACATACACATATTACACACATACATACACGAAGGAATATGGACAAATTCTCGAATATTTTATTTATATTTCTTTATTAATATTTTGAATATTTAATATATGTTTAATATATGTATAATAGATGAAAAAGTTAGGATCTTGCAACGTATTACTCGAAGAGTCGACACTTGCTCGATGTTTATCACTAATTAATGATAATTATTTGATATTAATTACTACTGTAAATATGGCAGATAACCATATACCTACCTAATGCTGATTATCTTTCGCCTCTTTTCATAAGGTTTATAATAATATAAAATATAAATTTCTTATATAACAAACATTTACCACAATTTTTTTATATCTTTGTAATTACGATAAAGAAACCGATCGATGATATCATAGGTGTGTATTTATGTATATCTATCTCTCTCTATCGTGTTTTAGTAACTTTTAAGAAATTAGTTCTCAAAACGATGTAACGAAAAATGACAGTGAGTTAAAGAAAAAAAGAAAAGAAAATATCATCATCAGTCTTCGAAAAGTTGGTTACAAATCAAATTACTTATTGTCAGAGACTCGTGCGGTGTGTCATATTACGATACAAACAATAGATAAGTAAGTCATTTTATCATTAAAACAAATGTTGTGTACGTAGGAGATTACGTTTACCTATATATCCGCATAATATATTATTTTTGTATTCGACGAAGAAACAAGGTAAAGATCGAATTCTATTTGCAAAAGTTAATTTTTCTAAGAGCTGTTATACGAAAAATGACACAATTTTTATGATTTTTCGAGAAACTCCACGAAAACGAATATTTTTTGGTGTGGTAAAAGTTAATTCAAAGTTTCGCTTGGCACACGAGTGCTTTTGAGTTATTTCTGGAAGTTGTAGAAGCGTCAGCCATTACTGGACTCGGGTCATGGCCCTATATTAATTTATCCATGGTATTAACCTTAAGATATAACCACCTCGAATATACTAATACGACTTTTCTACATATTTCTTTTTTCAATTTTATTAAATACAATAAGACTCTGGTAAGATGAATTTCTGATACATGCTAATTGGTCGAGAAATAAATATTTCTAGAAAAACTTTCTAAACTTTTTTTAGAAAAAAAAAGTTTAGAAAAACTTGGATATTTAGTATAGTTTGTATAGAATAGTACTTGAGAAGACGAAAGAAAAGTGACGAACTGTGTCGGTACGATGCGTAATCGCTGACTCACAATCAGACTAAAAACAAAACGCGACGGAAGACGTATCCAGAATTAGACGATGGGGGCTCTTAATGAAAAGTTGAAATTATACGAAAATATTGTTGAGTCGTGATTTAAAAATATATTACTTTTCATAACTTGCGCTATTACCTGAACGCGTCATTAAATCATAATCAAAATCATGTTTATTTTTACTTGCTTATTTTTTGTTGTAAAATTGATATAATTCTCCATGGACATTACTATTATTATTACTATGATTATTATTTATCGAACGATATCACAGTGAAATAGTGCACTACTCATTGGTTTACCGCACAAGAATCATCTGTCAAATCACAGCTGATTAGAAAAACAATCGATATGTCATACGTAAGAAAATAACAAAATGTGGACGTATTCCAATGGTGCTTACCTGCCACAACGGACGTCCAGGCATGATGAATTCAATTCTTGGTTAATTTCTTCGTAATTTTCTTCGAACACGGAATTTGTTGAGAAAGCACAGCTTACAAGTTTCGGCTCAAGCGTAAGCACAAAAAGTGTGCGGCTCGGCACCGATGCTGCGTATATATTCGTGACAAGTGTACGTTCGTATTAGTGCACGTGGGTAGCGTTTCTATATATGGATCACTTACTCATCACCGATGTACTATGCTTATGATCGTATGTGTGTACCTTATGAATGTGTGCGCCCTTCATTTTCTTCGCATTTCATTACACGATGAGCTCGCGAGCGCCACGTGTTGTTTGTCTTGCGGTAACTGAAGATATACTGTACATAAATGATTTCATAAAAGTACAGAATTTAGCTGCGATTCATTTCAGAAAGCGCTTAGCAAGAGGAGAAACGCGTAGGATGGAAATCTCGAGTGGTTATAGTGTTTATTAAAAAGATATACTTTCCTTTAGGATGATGGAATCCCTTAATTATTTACAAAATGACTAATATTTTTCAATGTACCTTTATTATATTTTTTTCTCAGATCATCGATTAAATATTTTTTATATGTTAGAAAGATAACCTTAATACTTATATCGCAATAATTTTTACTAAATGACGTTTCTGTATTATACAAAATAAATTATTAGAATATGAATATGATAATAAACTTATTAATTAATAATTAAAAATTGCACCCGCGAAGGTAGCGTGGCCGAGCGGTCTAAGGCGCTGGTTTAAGGCACCAGTCTCTTCGGAGGCGTGGGTTCGAATCCCACCGCTGCCAATTTTTTTTTCTCTTCCTCCAGAAAGGACGATAAAGAAATGCGTAAGCAGAAAAGAAGATGACTTTAGGTGAGGATAGCATTGAAAGAGACGTGCGCGATTACCAGTCTGCTCAGTGTGATTCTTTTGAAGGTCCAATGGCTTGCGTCGGCACGCGGCGCCGTGGTTCACACCTAACAGGAGCACATACCCGAACGAAGCAGATCACTCGTTTCGCAGTGGCGAACTGCTTCTGCGACATCTAGCGGCGACCTCGAATACTAACGCCGTAAAGATGGCGGTTCCTTTCCGGACGTTGTCATATATGTATAACATCGAATGAATTGTATTTATAGCTTACTATCGTTTAACATATCTCTCCCAATGTTCATACTAATTATTTTTTTTTATTGATCGAATTAACTGGATATTCTAACAGAATACAATTCGATTGCCAATGAAATTTTAATTCGACCGAATTTAGGCGTGATACATCGAGATTCATCGAAATAAATTATTTCTTTTCCAAGGTTAGACTTCAAAGTAAGGACTCGTATAACCTCTTTCATGCTCTTGCAGTTCGATGGGATCCTGTTGAGATTGTTGTTGTCGGGGGCTCGCCATTCCTGACCATTCCATTCGGGAGAGTCGATTTTCTTCTTGCTGTCCGACGAACGACAATGGAAGAGAGAAATCGTAATAAAGATAGGTGTGTAAAAAGGAAAAAACAACTGAAAGATGCTCCCATACATCTTACTATCCTGATACAAGTTTCATTCGGAAGATGCCACCACGGACCACGCCCCATTGGGCATTCGTATATTGATCCCGTTCGTATTTCGTGTTCCATTTTGAAAGCTAGATAAGACGCATACTTACGTAGCGTTTACTTTTCATCCACGTTTAGCCACGGATGTTTGTTCTTTACTTAATTCTCTTACCTATTAGAAAAAAGTTTTCGCTGTTTTTAATCAAATTTATACTGGATGATTATTTTATAAATCGTAATCGAAAAGCATGGATTAAAGATTTCATAGAGTTATAAAGATATAATAAACTGTTTTAATTTTATCAAAAGAAAATTATTTATAAAAATATAGAATTTAATAATTTTAGAAATGTAATTATTACATTGTCAGATTAGATTCCTTATCTGTGACTATCCTAATGTCTAGACTCCGTGGCGCAACGGTAGCGCGTCTGACTCCAGATCAGAAGGTTGCGTGTTCAAATCACGTCGGGGTCAAAGGACGAATTTTTTTGTCAACCTTAACAAATTTCTATATTGACCAGTGGTGTTAAAAGGTGTCGAAATAGTTATTGAGTAATTTCCATGACTTTCGAAACTTTCTTTTAATACTTGCGAAAGGTAAAATGAAATGCGCGAACAATTTAGAATATTGTATTTTTTGAAAATGTTAAATAAATTCGATTGCGATATTAAAAAAAAGTATAGCTATACAAAAAGTTAAAAGTTAACAATTATCGATTACATTAAGTTTATATATTCCATCTTCATTTATTTTTTTTTTTTTAAGTTAATATAATATACATGTCAAATAGTCATCCTTGCACGTAGATAATGATTAAAATTTAAAGTATTCCATAAAAATGAAAGTACTGAAAAACGGCAGCCTTTCTGCGAGGAGTCTTTTTCTCTCTACCTTTCCTTTCTGTGATACGAAGTGCGGTGCGTGCTCACATCCCGCATAAGAACGGTGAGAGATTAGGATATCATGGACCAGAGAAATTTCTTCTCTCGTACTGTTCAGCGACATTCGCGCGGGTTGTCTCATTTAGCCCCTCCTGGCACTAGGCTAGCACGACCTTCCAAGAGGTCCGTCGCCTTACAGGCTTCTCTTTTGTATCTACTTGTCCTATGTTTATTCCCTTGCGTAAAACTCGCTACAAGACATATGGATATTAAACTTATCGTATGATACGATACACAAAGGAAACTTATTTGGAATGCTAATAATCATATTTTCATTAGAATATTTATTTAATTGTTATCGTGAAAAAAAGATAAAGAAAAGAAAAAAAACGAAAAATTTCTTTTTAAAAATATAAACAATTCTACGATTCTATTTATCCGTTTTATTATTGTCATATGTAAAGAGAAAATTTACTATTATTTTCCAATCGAACTTTGTACGTGAGCTTCGTATAGAGAGAATTATTCCAACGTTCGTTTCATTTATTAATTATCGGATTCCGTCTTATCTGGCAACACTTCGTCTTAACTACGATCGCTCTTATGTTTTCCTACTTCTCTGTACCGACTGATTGAGTCTAAATGATTCGGATTGTTAATCATCGAACGTCCGTTTATTCTTGATTATGTAACAGTCATCATCGTGCCTTCGAGGCTTTTCTCTTAACCAATGAGCTACTTGGATGGCCAATCGTATTTATATGACGAAAACAAATCAGATCGCGTGACCTTTGTTCGAGGAGAATTTCCAATGCTCATCATATATTCATTTTTTTTAACAAATTAACGTAATCAAGTTTGTAAATTGATTCATGGAAGAAAGATTTCGAATACATTAACGTATACATATATAAAAATGATTATGAATCATTTCGTTAGAAACTCGTCGCATTACTCGTGTCGCCTCGCCTTTAG
This sequence comes from Dolichovespula sylvestris, assembly GCA_918808275.2. Taxonomy (NCBI): domain Eukaryota; kingdom Metazoa; phylum Arthropoda; class Insecta; order Hymenoptera; family Vespidae; genus Dolichovespula; species Dolichovespula sylvestris. Next base: position 2,704,223 of record OU964964.1, on the reverse strand, counting down.
AAACATGGCGGTCGACATTATCTGTCCTACGATCATTTTCACAGGTCTTCGTAATCTACATTTAGCGGGTAGAATGGACATAATCAACAATTTAACCGACAAGTCGTTAGGAAAGCATGAGACCGAGTTGGTAAGTTGAGCAAGTTAACGATCGAACCGAGGTATCTCGTCATGCTTCGTACCATTCATGTTAGCCGTGGATCGGAAAGACATAATTTTGAGGAAGAGCCGCGCGGGCCCTAAGCACCTCTGTGACGTAGAGCCACTTTATTGGTCCACAATGATCTCTTTCCTCGGGCTTATTGGTTCATTGACTTTGAAACGACCAGAAATTTGGCAGATTTCTGGTCCAGGTAAGCTCGGGAACGATTATGCGAGCGTCTTGGCCGGTGATCAACGCTCAGAAACTTTCACTAACCTCTTTGGAAGGCGCAGTATTCTGTAAGACAGCCGATCACGGGACAGTGACACCGTTTTCCCCAAAACTGACGTTAATAAACTTCGTATGTCTCTTCCTTCTCTATCCCCCTCTCTTTCTCTCTCTTTCTCTTACAAGCACACTCACACATTCAAAGAGTTAGAACCGTACTCGACTTAACGTCATGCTCTCACATACGACTCATTCATATACATCTTCGAGCGGAGTTCGATACTCGTATAAAATAAAGATATACTTACATTTCGCCAACGTATCGAGAGTTATTACGCTTTCCCCTAAAATTAACATACATTCGTGGTGGGAAGGAGCCTTCTCGTATTGCTTTCATTTCTCGAAGCTGAACGTACGACTTGTACGTGTAAGTAATATGTACGTATGTGTACACATATCTCTTGTTGTGTATATACGTTGACTCGACTTGTTGACACACGAATGCTTCTCTGGCGTCATGGAATTGCAGGCGTCTGCATGCGTTCCTGTTGAAAAAATTCCTCACGGGCGAAAGTCAAGGCATGACGGGATATCTTGCAATAAGCGAGAACGTGCGGAGGTCGAACTAACGTTTCCATGATGTTAGCCTGGCATTAGGAGGGGCTCGATGAGACAACCCGCGCGAAACTTTGTTCAACGTAGGGAGAGCCAGGAGCTCCTTTACTTTCATGCATGCCGCATATTTCGATGCTCGCATGCGGGATGTGAGCACGCATCGCGTGCTTGTTACCAAGCACTTGCCACGGTAGAACGCTAACCTATAATTTCGTGATGAATAATGCTTCACTATATATATATATATACTATTTCACTATATATATATATAGTGAAGCATAAATAGTGAAAGCATAGATATATATAGTGAAGTATAAATATATGTATAAATTAAACTGAACATGATAGAGGAAACTAGACAACGTATCATTATGGAAATAACCTTTACGTAAGGAGGAACTTTAGTTAGTTTAAAGTTAGATCTTTTTGAAGTAGTTGTTTTATAATACTATTAAATCTATGGTAAACGTAAGTTAGATTTTTAAATCTATTTTCTAAATAGCCACTAATATTTATAGAATTTGTTAAGCCATACAAATATATTATTTATCTATGATTTTAAGTTTGATGATGTAAAATTGTACAAATATCTAAAGAAGCGTACTACGTATTAGCTAAGAAACTAAATTTATCTTTATTAGCAATGGCAGAAATGAATTACTTTAAATGAGCAACACAACAAGACTCCGTGGCGCAACGGTAGCGCGTCTGACTCCAGATCAGAAGGTTGCGTGTTCAAATCACGTCGGGGTCAATGTCAGACTTTTTTTGATACTCACGTTTTTTTTTATCTCATAGTTTAATAACAAATATATTATTGATTACATTTTGTTAATTTATTTTCTTTATAAATTTTATGATTTTATTTTTTTATATCAATGATATACGTGTAGGAAAAATTGACGTCAACAATTATTTAAACAAAATAAAATAGACATTTATTAAAATAGAGAAAGAGAATGAATAATATAAACAAGCAATATATAGGACATTCATATCAATTCTCCCACCTAGGCACAGATAACTGTCATGTATATCTATAAATTGTCGACTGACTTTTCGATAGATGACATGACTTGGCTGAAGTAACTAACGTTTTAGATCATACGTTTTATCCAAGCGATGCGTCAAGCTTTCTAATATCTTGAAACTACTCGCTAATAAGTATCTCGATTAAGAAAATTCTCAACTCATTGTTAGAAGATTCATCGCAACGCTCATGTAATGGTCATTTAATACGCTTATAAATGTGTTGATAATACAAAACGTAGATTCTACGTTTTTATTAGAAATGGGATCATCTATACTAACGATTCAATATATACTAATGAATTCGTGTTAGTTGTAACAAACAAGTTTTATTTAATTCGTTACGTACGAAGTGACCGCTCTGCTGCATGTGTAAAGAAAAAATCTTCTAAGGATTAAGGGCTCCAAATAAACACATGGTTTGTTTGATCTACGAAATCTTTCGTTTATAGCTCTTGCTTTTATTGATTGGTTACCACTATACAGAAGACTACGAGCCCAACTAGAAATATCTAAGACTCGGACAATGGCCCGCAATGTGTTTTTGTCCTTCCTTATATATCTTTTTAGGAAGCGCTCAATGAATTTTTTACAATAAATATTCTGTATATTAATATATCGTCCTTCAGAGAAAGTCCTATGAAGGGTGCACATGTGTGCACCAACAAATAGGTTTCATATTCAAAATTTTTACATTTTTCAAAATACTTACAAATAATTCAAACCCATCTTGTTTGAGTTCGAGTTTACTTGACAATAGAAAGTACAGTACATATCAAATTACGCGAGACACTCGTTTACACTACCTGCCAAATACTCTATTCCATTTATAATTTTTATGTATAATTTTCGATAAGTAATCACATATATTACGTACATTCATTTACAATCAATTTAAATGTACGTATGTATATAATTAGCCAATATTAAATGTTATAGATATACATATATTCATCTGCATTGCTATCATTAATGTGGAATCTTATATGTTACACAAATTTTGCCAGATTTTCTCTCTATTAAAATTTGAAACTTGTTACGAAGATAGATAAGGATAGATAAGGAACTCAGATATAGGATGGGTAAGAAATTCTAAAACCCTTTTGTTCCTTCGAAAGTGCTTATGGCACTATTACAATTTCCTAGGTATATACAATCTATAGCAGAGCTTTTGTTAGTATCAAAGTAACCGGGAAAATTGAACCAAGAATAATTACTACCGTCATACCGGTGTTTAAGAGATATTAAATACAAACGTAGATATATAAATTTATTTCCTGATCAGAAATAACTATAACAATAATTTACGTATTTAAATAAATTCATTAAAAAAATGTATATGTGCGTATCTCGGATTTATTATTCACTCAAATAAACTGAAGTGTAGCAGTCGTGGCCGAGTGGTTAAGGCGTCTGACTAGAAATCAGATTCCCTCTGGGAGCGTAGGTTCGAGTCCTACCGACTGCGGTAATTTGTGAATAGTCATTTTTTTTTAATTCGGTTTTTTTTAATATTTTTATTTAAAACATTGTTGGAGATAATAGTAAAATTATGTATGTGTGGGTGTCTACATAACTATTGTATATTATATATGTATATAACTATTGTAATTTTAACATTAGAATTACTGAAAAAAACGAAGCTACTCCTACCAAAACCAGTCAAAATGACTGGTCTTTAAAAAAAATGTAAAAACAGAATATTTTTTTATTTATTTATTTACTACTATCTTATACAAAGAATTTAAGTTTATGGAATTACAACTATTTAATGTCAACTATAAAAAATACAATAATATAGTTATGATAATAAAATTTATAATAATACTCACAAGTATAAACAGATTATTTGGAAACAAAAATAATAAAATAAACCTACATTAAAGTAAATATAAGAAGTATATAATAATTATAAGTGTAATAGAATCTGACATAGAAATAAAAATAATTATTAATAATTATTTTTAACACAAAATATTAAAATGATTATTATATACCTGTTTATGATTCGCCATATTTCTTGCAATATAAATCTTAATGAATGATGTTAAAAATATATGCACAGTATTATACATAGCCAATATCTTTTATCATCGAATAATCATTATTTTCTCCAACATTATGAAACATAACAGAATTTAATGAAATTAAGAAAGTAAATATAATAATGTAATATTGTTAGGAGTACTAACAATCTTATTATAATAATGTTATTACAAATAAAAGATGTAATAAAATTTGGTATATTCATAAAGAATATAACTTTAACAGAGAACATATCTAATTAAGTAAGAACAAGGCGATATATAAATGTAGCTATAGACATAAGCTGTCACAGAAGAATAAAAAAAAAAAGAATAAATAAATAATAAATTATAGATGAGTCAATATTTTCTTTTTCCTGCAATTTGTTTTCGATACTTTTGACTTTAGCTGTTTAGATTATTATCCATTTCTTTATGTATTTATTTTAAATATTTTAAAACAGGATTATTAATCTTAAATTAAAGGATAACTTATTTGACTTTCTTTATTTGGAATTTTTTTTATAATTTAAGAAAAGACGAGAAGTAATATAGTTATGGCTGATAATACACAATAAAACATAAAACGGTGCAATGTTTCTATTGTAAGAACTAACTCAAGTTTCCTGCGTGACAGGCTGAAAATACTATTTTTTTTTTTTTTGTAACAAAGGTTTATTACTGTCAATAAGTAAAAAAATACAACTATCAAACTTTAAACATATGGGAAAAAAAAGGTTAACAATATATGCAAAAATGTTTAAGCCAGACTAATAACTTGTCTTATTTACTCGTATTAATATTTATTTATTTAATAATAACATAACTAATTTAATAAATAATTTAACTTCAAGTCGAAAAGATCTATTCTAATTGTTTTGGCTTTTTAGTATGTTTTCATATTATTTATACAATGGGTGTAGAAAGTATTCGTACACCGATCAATTTGAAATAGAACTTTATGAAATTATAATTTATTAACTAATTTTTTGTAAACGATGAGTTTGTACATATTCTTGGAAATCTTTAGTATAGATATAGCGTAAAAACAATTAAATGATTGGGTAATTTACAAAATTAACAAGAAAAAACGAAAAATCAACAGAAATATAAGTATTAAGTATTCGTACAGTTCTTATTTCGAACTATTTAGCGGAGAACTTATAATGTAAATACATCATATTATTCCTTCCTAGTTACGATTGACCCCTTCAGTATGTTTCGAAATGTTATTAGTATCAGTATAGTTCGAAATTTTGTATTATTCACAATTATTGTTGGAAAATGGGATGCAAACGTGCGGAAATTACGATAGAAGAAAGAAAAATTATTATTAGTTTGCACAATCAGTGTAAAAGTTTATCAGAAATATCGCGGATTATAACGAGACATCGCTCTACTATACAAAGTATAATTAATAGGTACGGATTGAGAAAGAAATTACAAAATAACCCAAGAAGTGGAAGTCCACGAAAAATTAATCAGTATACTGGACGAGTTGTTATTAGAATGATAAAGCAAAATCCAAAAATAAGTGCAATTAAAATAGTATTGGAATACTGGAATAGAGTAATCTTTACAGACGAGAGTAAATTTAATGTTTTCGCGTCTAATGGACATTCTACTATTTGGAGGAAAAAAAATTAAGAGCTGAAACCAAAAAAACTTACGGCCTACAGTGAAACACGGTGGAGGTTCCGTACTTGTTTGGGGCTGCATGAGTGCAGCTGGTATTGGCACATTACATTTTATTGAAGGAATAATGAACCACCGTGTTTACATTGACATTTTAAAATGCAGTCTTTCTTCTAGTGCAGAATAAATGGGCATTAAAGATAATTTTATTTTCATGTAGTATAACGATCCAAAGCACACTGCGTATAATACGAGAATGTGGATATTACACAACACACCAGAGTGTTTAAAAACTCCTCCGCAATCTCCAGATATCAATCCCATAGAACATCTATGGGATTATTTGAATCGACAAATCAGAAATCTTCAAATTTCCTCTAAAGAAGGTTTAAAAAATGCTCTCATGGAAGAATGGAACAAAATCCCATCTCGCATAACAACAAATTTAGTTAATTTAATGCCTAGAAGAATTGCAGCAATTATAAAATCAAAAGGAAACCCTACGAAGTATTAATTAATTGTTTATTTTTATTTTGTATTACTAAATTAATTTAAATTACGTTTTTTTCTATGAATTTCCAAAAATTTCGTAATTGTACGAATATTTATTACTTTCATATTTCTGCAAGTTTTTCGACTTTTCTTGTTAATTTTGTAAATTATTTAATCAACTAATTTTTTTTGCACTATATCTATACTAAAGATTTCCTTGCTTATGTACAAACTCGTTCCTTATAAAAAATTAGTTCAATAATTATGATACTAATATACATAGATGCATACGCTTGGCGAATTATTGGACTTTCAAAGATAATTTATAACGATACGGAATACTTGGCCTTGAGAAATTCGTCGAATGGCTACGAAGGGACAAATATAGAATAAAAAACATATGATCTAACATTATCTGAGTTTTAGGCATTTTATTTGCATTGTAAATAGTCAATTTTCTCAAGCCTAAAAATAAATTTAAGAGGATTCTACACCGAAAGCCTCATGTGTTTTTCTTGATCCTATTCGTGGAGATAGCTAATGTCTCTTACGCAAAAAAAATTCCGACGCACTTAGTATAAGAAACTGCACATGAAGTTATTGAAAAATGTTCTAAATAAACATTCCAGATATATCCCCAACCAATTAGAAATTAATACTGGCCCTTTTTTCGAACAAATATTCCTTAATTCCTATAATGAATAAATTTAGTTATACATATATCGTTGGTTATAATCCATCAGTAATAATTATTATTCAGAATAATTTTCCTTCGAAGTTAACAATAATATTTGTGAGGAAAGTTATATTCTAACATATAATGAAGACGTTATCTCTCCATCGATACACAAATATGAATCATTAATAGTTTATGATGTTGTTACGCCCCAGGTCAGAAATTTCGTAGTCAATTTACACCGAACGATGCGACTGTTAAAACGGCCTGTTTTGGTCCTAATATCTATACAATGTTTAACGTAGGCGACCCTTAGATCGGTGAAATACATATTTGTAATGATCTCCCTCCGATTATTTATTCTCCGATTATATATTTATTATTTAAGTAGACAAGAGTTAGTGACAAGTGGCGATTCGAGGTAAGATGAATTGGTTGCGAACTGAACGAATCAAGCAAGGGGAGAATTAGTAAGAAACTGAATTCATCGAGACTCATATTGATCTAGCTCAGAGTCCAAAACGAGACTAATTCGATAATATAAACAATAAGCGATATATTCTGGATATTACTCACAGTATCTGTTTTTATGTTTTAGGTTAGTCCCAATTTAGGAGTTGTCACAACGCACTACTTAAATTGTTTCACGTAAAGAGGAAATCAAAAAAGTGATTGACTGTATTTTTAAAGAGAACCGTTTCTGTTTAATCGAAACTTTCGTTAAGCAAAATGGCAAGATAAACAAAGAACGAAGGATAACAGTACTTTTTGCAATGAAACGTAAACATATCTATTAGTTTTTTCTAAATAATATTTAAAGATAAAAGTGATTAATATATCCATTTGTCATGCGGAACATTGTGGTTTGATTCACCAATAGGGAGTTCCAAATTTTTGTTCCTTTTTTTCTTATTTTCGAACAAAATTCTAGATTCCTTTTTCCTTTTACAAATAATAACGCCAAAGATTGTAACATCAAAATTATATAATCGAAGACTTCATTATAATTAGGACTAAGGATACTTTAGGACTAATTGAAGAGTGTTTATAGAAAACACTGTGTATCGAAATTAAAAAATGTTTTTTTTTTTATCATATAATGTTTTACATATCAATGGAAATACTATAGTATACAATTTAAGAGTAATATTATCAATAGTGTCAAAAGATAGTATCACCGATACGCCCTCGTCGTTTGTTAGATAAATTTATTCTTTCTTTTGAAAAATTTGATTTTTGGGCTGTTTTCTATAAGGACTTTTCAATTGTACACACAAACATCTCCTAACCATCAGAAACTAATTATATAGTTTTCCTTTATTACCTGTCTTTCTTTATACACTTAATATTATAATTATCTAAATCATCGTTCTAATTTCATCCTCAATAATACTTGTAGTATTTAATGCAATTTTAGACTAAAGATAATATTATACTGCGAGCACTCAATCAGATTAATTAGTCTGTAATATACCTCACCGTTTTATACATACTGAGTATTCTTTTTTTACATTTTTGTTGAATTTCATGTACATATTATCTTTATTTTATTATATTAGCAAAAATAAATGTATTTAGAAAAAAAGAAAAGTTCGGTATTCACGTCTGTCACGCGAATAACGGAGATTCGATTTCCCACTGGGAAGGATTAATTTTTTTTGTATTGTTCTTTATATTTGTTGTTGTCAGTGTCATCTGTCCTTTATAAAAAAGTAATTATAGATGTATGTATTTCTTGCGACATAATACGTTTCAAACAAGAGAGAAAAAATTAGTGTTCAATAACTTTCTTTTCATCTTTCTTTATAGAAATATTTTTTTTTTTTAAGAATAGTCATTTTTTCGAAGAACTTATTTAAATTATTAGATCAAGTAAGTACTATACAAACGACGAAAATTTTAAACACTTCGAAGTCAATTCGTAGTTTAAAGTGTTGACATAAATTTCAAAGTCTTAATAAATCTTTCGTCACTTTCGTTGTACAAGCGATTTTCATGTACTTATTTTGGTACTAATTTGGTATTATTTTGGTACTTACTTGGCAGTTAACTTATTTTTTCTAATTTATCTTATTTTCTTCTTTCATTCCCTATATGCCAACATTCATAATATATACTGCAAGGTATAAAAACAAATAACGTAAAAAAATATATTTTTACTAATTCAAACATTTCGGATTTTCTTAAATATTTCGCGTCAATAATACTGTTTGAACAAAAGTAATCAAAATGATCCTAAGATATTGAATACTCATTAACCTTTTGAATCCTATCAAAATTCTTAAGACTTTGCAACGTACGAATTGACGATAAATACTTTCAATATTATCGGTAGGACAATGAAAGTGACAGAAGACTCAAGACTTATTAAGATCTTTTAGACTTTGGTTTCAAAGTGATTCAAATGTATCACTAAAATAAACGAAATAAATTCGGAACGATACCAAGTATTTCAGATTCCACCTCTACGTACCATATACGCACATACATACGCAATAATTTTGTATATCAGAGATAAAATCAATAATTTTATTAAAAATGTCACAAAAAGATATTTGTTGGTCTACGTTGCCTATCGAAGGCGCCGTGGCTTAGTTGGTTAAAGCGCCTGTCTAGTAAACAGGAGATCGGGGGTTCGAATCCCCCCGGGGCCTTTCCTTTTAATTTTGGACTCATGATTAGAAATATAACACGTTTCTATATCGAACAAAAAAAATAATACATGGAATAATTTTTTATGCAATCTCAAGTTCTCATAAAAGTCGCGAATGAATCGAATTATCATCAATAGTAAGACGAAGTTTTATTCTTGGTATTCGGTATTTGTGAAGATACCAAAGAGTCTATTAGCAAAGATAAAAAATATCTGCAGATTCGTTCAATTATCGATGCATCATTATTTCTGTTATTATTATTATCATTACTATTATTCCCATTGTTTTTTGTATCCATTTTTACGTCGATACAATGACAGAGTAACATTTTTTTTATAAATGATTCGTCGCTTTTGGTCTTAGAGATATTTTCTTTTGTTTCGATAAGATCTTTTTTCTCCGAAAAATGTAAAATGATTTTAGATTCGTCCAACGATGTAATTTCTTCACTATCGCTAGGCATTATACTACTAGGCGAAGTTTCGCTAATATCAGATAAGATATTCTGTTCTTTGACTACGCTATTTTCTAAATTCGTTTTCAGTTCTACATTTTTGAGGGTGAAATCAGAAAAAGGACTTTCGATTGTCATAGAGCTTATATCGTATTCATCGTTCTTTACATTTTTGAGATCAGACGTGTCGTTGATTTTCTTGACCAAATTTATCTTTGGTGTGCTCGTTAGAATTTTGTCTTTATTCACAAACAAATCGTTATCCAAAGATTCCAATTTTTTATCTTTAAGAATCGGTGACTCAGTCAAAGTAAGATTCTCAGTTATGTCCTCCATATCCGATCGGAGAATGTCCTTCGCAAGATCCTTGGAACTTGAATCAAGCATAACTTTCTCCTTTTGGCTTGTCGATGCTTGTTTCATTTGATCGCGAGTATCAGTTTTACTTTCACTAGGCTCCGAGGTATCAACATCAGTTTCGGTATAAATTTTCTTTGCTGTAGGAGTTTGCTTGTTATCGGAGTTATAACGAGCGTACAAATTTTGAAGGATTTCCATGTCTCGTGAAGGAAGAGTCTTTGAAGCAATGACGCGTTCCATATGTTGGACGTATGCTTCCTCTGGCAGTACAGTGGTTTGTTCTACAAGTTTTATTTTTTTATTTTTTTTTTATTTTTTTTATTTTTTTTTATCCTATTTAAATTTACACTTAAATATTTGAACTTAATTATAAAATTAAAAAAAATTATATATATATATATATATCTGTATGTATATACAAAGTATCCGTTCATAAATGTCCCAGCAAATATCTCCTGACTGATAGAAGTTAAAAATAGTTTTATAAGAAATATTTACACAGAATCTGCTACAAAGTGCATGTATACATTATTTTTGTACTTGTAACCTTTTCAAGTCATGAAGATCAACATAGTTTTTTTTTAAATGAATATTTATATCCTTTTTGCATGTTTATGTAATAGTGATCGTTTGCGATCAAAATCATACCTATTAAAAAATTACTATTATGCATCGCTTACAAGATAATCGGTATGATTACGACCGATTAATAGATTCCCATTGTATTGTAATTCATAAAATACATTATTTATAAATCAAGCAAGTCGTGTATTTTAACAAATTAAATGTGTTATGATTCTGTCCGATGTAACTGACTTCAAAATATTAATTAACCTGACGATTGTTTTTCAAATTGTGGTATGGAAAACCAATTACTTAAAATGCCGATTATTTCATAAGCGATTCATAGTAGCAATTTTTGACTGCATATATTTTTGATTGATAATGATCACTATTATATGAATGTGTAAAAAATGACAGGCTTTCGTTTAAAAATACTATGTTAATTTTCATGAATCGAGAGGTTATTAGTAAAAAAGAATTGTTGACGTGCACTTCGTAGCTGACTCAAATCAATGCGATCTTCTTGTATAAAATTGTCTCATAACTTTAACCAATTGCAAGATATTTATTCGAACATCTGTGGATGAATATATTTTATATATTAAACACACACACACACATATATATGGTCAGGGAACTAGCGCTCTCTCTCTCTCTCTAAGGTAGTAAACTTGAATTAATAATAATTTTTAGTTGTTAAATTAGGTTAAGTTGTTATTTGATTAGTAGTGTATATTAAGTTGACTAGTAAATAAGATAATTGTAAGTTAGTTATAAGGTAGCTTTAGATAGATGTAAGTTAGATGTAAATATAGGCATAGGTGTGGAGGATAGGGAGAGTGATGAGGAGATTGTAAAAGGATTGTAAGAGGTTTGGGTACGCTCCTCGGGAAAAGCGTCTTCAAACCCTGAGGGGAAGAATAAAAAATATATATATATATATATATATATATATATATATATATATACACATATATTTTATGTTTCATACCCGAGACAACTTTTACGTCATCTCCGTCTTTTTTTGCCGCAATTGATTTGTCAATTTTATCGTGCTCATGTTTCTCCGTTATTTTCTTAGTCGTTTCCTTCGATTCTTTCGTATATTTTTCAACCTCAGTTCCGTTCGAAAACATTGGCGAAATATTTTCACCATTTTCTTCTTTTCCTGGTTGATTTTCTATATTTATAAAACCCTTCGGTTTTTTAATAAGCTGACGTTTACTTTGTTGTGCTTTATCATGAGCTTCTATATCTTCATAATTTCTTTCATAATCCGTTAAATCTACGAAACTTTTTTTTTCGGTTAGTATAGGATGTGTGTAATTTATATCGTTATTGTAATTAACATTTTCAATTTGCTCATTATTTAAATCAGAAATATCATTTATTGCATTGTCAGATTTAGAAACATCTTCTTCTTGTTTCTTGACAACTTCTTTTTCTTTCTCTGCCATTTTATTTTAAACAAATAAAAAATGATATTCGCGTAACTTCGTATTAAATGTAAACTGTTCCGTCAATGATATCTACAGATTTTTTCTTATTTACTGCCAGTTATAAAAAGCGCACAAAATTGTAAATGTTAATTACGTATATAAAATAAGTGTTATGTGTAGTATATATACTATAATTATAAGTTATAAAAAAAGAATTTGTGAACAAAAAAAAGAAGTCGACGAGGATGGGATTCGAACCCACGCGTGCAGAGCACATTGGATTAGCAGTCCAACGCCTTAACCACTCGGCCACCTCGTCACACGAGAGTACCCTTCAGAAATACTTATAATAAATAAATATTTTTAATAATTATATTGAAAATTTAGTAAAAATATTTGTAGAAGTTCAAATGATGTAAATATTTGTTTAAGTGTATATGATTCCGTCTTACATCAAAACATTACACATTATTGAAAATAACAATTCACAATATATTCGTATATTTTAATAAAATTGGAAATAAAAAATACACGTAGTATATAGTATAACTTAAATATGTAATCATACATGACTTCATTGTCGATTACAAGAGTGTACGTATGATTTATATAAGATTTATGTGTATGTGTTTAGATCGTTATTATGATCGTTGTGCAAGCGATATTTAAATACGTCATAACGAATGAATTTACTCGAAAAACTTCCTAATATTTTCATAAATAATGCGTAGAATATTACCATTTGACTTTGAACCTTATTATTTCCATTACAATCTATTCAATAAGTAGTCAAGATAGTAACCAATGGTTGCAATCGTGTTAAGTAATCGTTTCCTGTCTTTATTTGTTACAACATGCAATACACAGAGTTCAGTACAGTCATAACATCGTAAGGAGATTAAATAGCACTTCAAAGAGATTGAAGAATGGAAGAGACATCAGAAAAAATGTTGACATACACTCCTGTTTACGATAAGAGGATCGCTGCGAATATTAGAAACGAATTTTCTAGGCTTCAAGGTAAAGAAGTATAGCATATGGAGTCATTGGAAAGTATCATCATGTTTGGAAAAAGAAGTGAATTAATTGCAAGTATATGTACAATCCTGTAGTAAAAGGATTTCATATTATTTTTATCTTTATTTCAGGACAATGTTATTTGGATCATGCCGGTGCTACACTTTATTCTGACACACAAATAAAAAATGTAAGCGATGATTTATGTAACTCCCTATATGGTAATCCACATTCCGTTGGCCTTGCAGGTGGTATTACTCAGGATAATATTGAACAAATAAGACATAGGTAAATACTTTTTTAACAAATTTAACTACTGTATAACTAAATGTATTATTTTTTATATACTATGATGTTTTAGAATATTGAGTCATTTTCACACATCATCAGAAGAATACAGTATTATTTTTACATCAGGAGCAACAGAATCTTTAAAAGTGATCGCTGAAACATTTCGCTTTACGAATAATAAAAATAATGCATTTCAGTCTACAGGACATTTTATTTACATGCAAGACAATCATACTTCAGTTCTTGGAATGCGAGAGGTTGTCTCTCAAAAAAACATCAAAGTAACATGTCTTAGTCATAAACATGCATTTCAAATATTAGAACAACCAGTAGATTCTTCGAATAATGTACCAAGTGACAATAACTCTCTTTTTGTTTATCCTGCCCAATGCAATTTTTCTGGCGCAAAATATCCACTCAAGTGGATTCAAAATGTACACAATAATGTGCTTTCCAGCGTTACTAGTCAATTAAATACAAAGTGGTATGTTCTCCTAGATGCAGCAGGATTTGTATCAACAAATGATTTGAATTTATCGATATTTAAACCAGATTTTGTGTGTATATCTTTTTATAAAATGTTTGGATATCCAACTGGTATTGGGGCTTTAATAGTAAAGAATTCTAGTGCACATGTTCTTGATAAAGTCTATTACGGAGGAGGCACTGTAAATGTTTCTCTTAGTTCTGAAATGTTTCATGTGAAACGTCAGAACTTATATCAAAGGTAAATAAAATAAACATATTTAAATGAAGATTACATACTTTGATAATATTACAATGTTTAATTATAATATTACACTACTTATAGGTTCGAAGATGGAACCATACCATTTTTATCTATAATATCACTACAATATGGATTAGATATATTTTCAAAAATTAGTATAAAGCAAATATCAAATCATGTATTCGCACTTGCCAAATATTTGCATCATACTTTATTAAGATTGCATCATTGTAATGGTGCACCTGTTGTCAAAATTTATTCAGACAATGACTATGAAGATCTTAACTTACAAGGAGGAATTGTTACATTTAATATTCTTAGATCAAATGGCGAATATGTTGGATATATGGAAGTTGCACATATGGCTGCACTTTTTAAAATACATCTCAGAACTGGTTGTTTCTGTAATCCTGGTGCATGCCAAAGACATCTATCCCTTAAAAATGAGGAAATTTTACAAAATTATGAAGCAGGCTATGTATGTGGTGGTACTGCAGATATAATAAATGGTAAACCGACTGGTGCTGTACGAATTTCATTTGGATATATGTCTGTGATAGAAGATGTTGAGACTTTATTACAAATGATAACTAAATGCTTTCTGAGCAAATCAGAAGGAAATTTAAGCTTATCAGAAGTTCGTAAATCAAATCATGTTGAAACTAAAAATAAGAAATACGTTATAAATGATAAAGATAATACAAAAGAATCTGAGGATAGAGCATGGTATTCACCATTTTTATATGGTACAAAATATTTTAAAAATACTAATAACTCAAGAAGTAATATTACTTTAAAACGATTGTTTATATATCCTATAAAATCATGTGGAGCATTTGAAATAACTACTTCTTGGACTTTGAATGAGAAAGGTTTAGAATATGATAGAGAGTGGATGATAATGACATCAAATGGAATTTGTTTGACTCAAAAGCAGAAAACTCATCTCTGCTTAATTAAACCTTTTATATCCAAAGAAACGCAAGTCATAAAATTAACATATCCAGGTAAAACTGAAATGAACTATTTTT
Organism: Dolichovespula sylvestris; assembly: GCA_918808275.2. Classification (NCBI taxonomy): domain Eukaryota; kingdom Metazoa; phylum Arthropoda; class Insecta; order Hymenoptera; family Vespidae; genus Dolichovespula; species Dolichovespula sylvestris. Next base: position 2,688,842 of record OU964964.1, on the reverse strand, counting down.
AGAAAGAAATTTTTTCTTTACTAGTAATGATATAATTATATGTAACTATGTCTATTTAATATTTTCATTATACAATAAATCTTTTAGGAATGCCATCAATAGAAGTATCTTTGAAATATTCTGAAGATTATGTAGATGGTGCAATATGCCAAAGTAGAGTTTGCGGACAAAAAGTTCAAGGCATTGATTGTGGAGCAGATGTGTCCGAGTGGTTGAGCTTCGCTATCGGTCATCCAAATTTAAAACTTGTTAGGCAAATTAATCATGAAATCAAAGACAAATCAAAGCAAGGTACGTTAAAAGAATATTTCATTTATAGACATTTCATTGTGCATTTTTAACTACACATTTTTTTAAGGATTATATAATCCAAAACTATCTTTTTCGAGCCAAGCTCAATATCTATTATTGAATGAAGAAAGTATATCATGGCTATGCAGTAGAATTGTTAATGCAGAAGATTTTAACAAAGATACAGTATTACATAGATTTAGAGGAAACATTGTTTTAAGTGGTTGCAAAGCTTTTGAAGAACTTTCATGGAAATTAATACGAATAGGCAAAACTGAATTCCAGGTTGTTCATTTATACAAATTAGTAATATTATCCTCAATCGGAACATACAATTCAACCTGTAAATATTATTATGCATGTTAGGTAAATGGGCCTTGTACAAGATGTCAAATGATATGCATTGATCAAACAACAGGCATAAAAACAGTAGAACCATTACGTACATTAGCAGAGGAATTTCATGGAAAATTAAAATTTGGTATATATCTCACAAGGTCAACAACAAAAGAAGGAATATTAAATATTGGAGATACAGTGTACTTTGATTGATAATTTTATGTGAAATAATATATATTTTATAATATATATATATATATATATATATATATATATATATATATATAAATTGCATTACTATGCTATACACATACATACATACACACAGTAAGTATAATAAATATACATTCATATAAGTTTTATACTCTACCTGCCATTTTTTAACATAGAAGATCATGATATTGTAAATATTCTATAGGTTGTTGTTTCATAAATTTTTTTACAGGTTTACCGTTCGATACATCTTTGATAGTTTCTTATACTGCTTCGTAATCTGGAAATGCTAGTGTTTGAAGTTTTGAATAAACTAACATATCATTAATCTTAATTTCAAAGGATCCTGTAAGAAAATAACAAATTTTTATCTATTTTTAATATATAAAATTGTATATAGAAGTTGTCTTGCCTGCGCTTCCTTCGGTCCCAGACACTTTGGCTGTTGGTATATTCTTCTCTATTAGATTGACCATATCAAGAAACTGTGGCCTACAGCTACAAATTTCACTGTAAAAAAATTTTTAATTTTCTAGTAAAATTGAATGTGATTATTGTTTTAGAATCAATGAATGTAAATGTTTTTTCAAGAGGTTATATTTTCTTTGCATACTACAATAACATTTATTGCAATTTTTAATAAGGAATATTAATATATTTACCAATATTCGATGTTAATTTTAACATCGTACATATTAAATAGATATAATTTACTATGTTTTACTAGTAAAACTGAATGTGATTATTGTTTTAGAATTAATGAATTTAAGTATTTTTTCAAGAGGTTATAATTTTCCTTTATATACTACAATAACATTTATTGCAATTTATAATAAGGAATATAAATATATTTACCAATATTTGATGTTAACTTTAACGTTGTACATATTAAATAGATATAATTTCGTAAGTTATTTTGATTTAAATTAAACTAAACCTTTGATCGTATCTTCTATGATACATTACTACCAACAGTGATATATCAATTTCATGTATTTCTCATCAAAAATGTAAAATTAAGTACATGCATATGTAGGGTAATATAAATCGATAGTTTGTGGTTGTAACTCGGACGATGTCCTCATTTCGTTTTTATTTATATACCTCTTATGGAAAGATCGATTTATGTTATTAACGTCAACATACAAACTATCAATAGAAAGGAGTAACAATATTTATGCAATTTTTTGTATTATATTTCAAATGGATAAGATTGTGAAATTCTAGTTAAAAACAATTAAAGGAAAGTCGAATTTTTTTTTGAAGTCATTTGAAATTGCTACGACGACCTTGGTAGCACTGAGTCAGTAGGCGCCATTTTTTCGTCTGTGCATATGTCGGCTGCTCTTGATGTACTAGCGAATTATTACACTTCGTTATAATACACGGAAAAGTAATACAGTAAGGTATTTAACGAGCTTATCAATATAAAACGATAATTCTTCATATTCTTGAAATAAATAGTGTTCTAGTTGTGCAGCGTACTGAATTGTTACGCGCGAATCTTTTGAAAATCGCATACGTGGGCAACAGGTGGCAATGTTCAATTTCGCACATGTTTCGCGTTTGTGAGTCAGTTATATATTTAAAATATTAATCTTAGATGGATTATATTTCGTGCAAAGTAACGAGAGGCACATTGTGAACGCATTAAATCGATACATTTTTTATGTGGACGTCGTACCTTTAATATATATTAATAGCTTATACAGACAAAGTATCTAGGATAAAAATATATAAAAAATGGATTATGATTACTTAATCAAGTTTTTGGCTCTTGGGAATTCTGGAGTTGGGAAAACCAGTTTTCTGTACCAGTATACCGATGGTACTTTCAATTCACGCTTTGTTTCCACAGTTGGGATTGATTTTAAAGAAAAAAGAGTAGTAAGTATGCATTTTATTTATTTGGTTTTAGTTAACTTTAAATCTCTCATATAAATTGTATTCTTATTAATTACTTTGCATTGATCATAGATATATCAAATGCCTGATGGAAGTAGCCAAAGAGTACATTTGCAGCTTTGGGATACAGCGGGCCAAGAGAGGTAGGTACCTTATTAATATTTATTAAGTACAATAACAGTAAACTGCATAAGTAATTTTATAGAAATCATGATATTTTCATGATTTTGTTTTATTTAGAGATAAATTAATATATTCAAGGAATTGCATGGTGGTAAATACATTAATAAATAATAATGACATATATTAATGATAACAATATCTCCACAATCTAATAACTTCTCTTAGCATTGTGCATGATATCTTTATAACATATATAACATATTATGTAGAAAACAAAACTAATAAAGTTAGTTTAAATTAATATCGTTAACATTCAGGTTTCGAAGTTTAACCACGGCCTTTTACCGGGATTCCATGGGTTTCCTATTAATTTTTGATCTGACCAATGAGCTCTCCTTTCTTGAAGTTAGAAATTGGCTGGAACAGCTTAGGGTACTTGTCTTTTTATAGATTATTGGAAATTTATTTTAACATATATCTAGTACATTGCACATTTTCGGACGATTTTTTTGAGTTATCATTTATTTAACTACATAATAAGTTTGTTAGAATTTTATTAACATTGTTCGTTTGGTCATATTGAGTATGGTAATAGAATTAGTTTGGAGCATGTAGTAGTTGCGCTTGAAATGACATTTATAAATATTACTTTTGATTAACATAATTGGATATATATATAAGCTGGACAAAAACTCAAATTGTCGTTCGATTTCAATTAAAGAATTATGTGCCATTCATACTTTATTAAACGATCATCATATCACAGAGTTATACTAATCCTTTTTTCTTTTATAATGATTCTTATTTATATATATATATACACACACACAGATGCATGCATATTGTGAAAATCCAGATATAATTCTCTGTGGTAATAAATCTGATCTTGAGGACAAGCGAGTTATTAGCGAGTATAAAGCACGTGATCTAGCAGAGAAACATGGGTGAGTTTATAAGTTCTTTTATAAATAGCAAGTTTAAAAATATTATTTTATCTTATCTTAAAGATATTTTTGATCTATTAGCTTTTCAACATAAAAACATGTAAAGACAAAAGATGAGAATGCGAATTTTATAATTTTTCTTTGGGGGGTGTAATTGAATCATTGATTTTCAGCTTGGTATATTTGGAAACCAGCGCTGCTACTGGACAAAATGTTGAACGTGCAGTAGAAATTCTGTTAGAACGTGTTATGCGCAGAATGGAAGTTACAGTAGATAAATCTTTACTGCCACATCAAAAGATTTTAAAGTGTCACGAGCGTGAGACACCACCTCCTAATAGTTCTTGTTATTGCTGACAGTGTGATTTTGCATAGATAGTCAAATTAGTTTGACTGCTATTGCAATCGAGAGTGTCATGGGAAAACTATTTCCTTTATTCTCATAGGCTAACAGACCGACATTTAACTTAATTACAAATCATTCAATTCTGGGTAAAAAAGGTTGTGACAAAGGCATTTAATCAGAATTTTTTCTGAAATTAATCAGGTATGTCTCGAGTTGTGAATATCAATATTCTAAGCTATTGCATCCTACAATGTACAATCCTATTGTCTTCCATGTTTCTTCCTTGTCATAAGAATTTATTCCTTCCTTTATCATATCATTATAGTACGTATCATCATCATCATTATCATTATCATCATATATATATTAGTTCTTAAATGAATCTCTTTGGTATATTTTCCTTTCCTGCTATCTTGATATCTTTTCCTTGAAATCTTTACAAATAATGATTTAACTTATACCTCCATTATAATAATATGCACAAAGTGTTCAAAAAGTCAATCTTTCACCATGTGTCAAAAGTGTGATATAACTATATCAAAGAAATTTTCAAATTTACGAATCTTTATATATGACTAAATGTTGTTGATGCTGTTATTGTATGATATTTACTTAGAATAATTAAGTGTAATCATAAGTAATATGTTCAATACAATCAATAATATCATACAATATGCATGAAATACTATATACTAATCTTGTGATATTTATACAGATTTAATATTTTGTTCAAGATAATATAGATAACAATATCGCGTTTGGAAATTATAAGAATTTACGTTATTAATGTAATGGAAGTAAGATTATATACTTATACTACATATAGTATATTATGTATATATATGTGTATGTGTGTATATATATATATATATATATATATATATATATATATATATATATATATATAATACATTGTATTTCTTTCTCAACAATTTCCTTATAATTTCGAACTCGATCAGATTGATCAAATATGTTTTAAAATTGATAAATATACATAGGTACATTAATTCATCCTTTGCTCGCGTGAACATAGCGAAATTAAGTATGAAGCGTGGCACTTGGGAGAAGAAAGATAGCGCGGAAAATATCTCTGATGTCGGAAACGAAGTTTCGTTAATTGCCATGGGACGAAGTATATACTCGGACGTTTTCGTTCGAAACTTCAGGGACTTTCGTCAGAACAACATCTTAATTATTAGCTAGCTATTTATATATTTGTTTTTCCTGCATAATTAAAATCTTTCATTTTATTTATTTGCAAAGAAAAGTTTTCCTTAAATTCTATATGAATTTTATTTTCAGCTAATGTATCATAAAATCATTGGTCTCATTAGCGAACGTTAAAAGTGATTTTCCACTTGCGTTTGAAATTTATTTTTTTCTTACTTTAATCGTATTGTCACGAGTAATAAGAAAGATCCATTAGTGCGATTCCACGAAGTTCATTCAAGTTAGAAAAACTACATATCCTTGACGATATTAGTTACGAAGTAAAAATCCCTTTTTACTTTTAATAATTCCGTTATATTATGTTCGATCATGGATGAAAATAATCAAATCAATTTCATTTCCATGATTTATTTATTTCCGAGATATACATGCATTCGTATTTATTTTTTTTTATTTGGGAACTTGTTTTGTTCACGATTGAAACCTCTTGAATACAGCGTTTTATTAAAACTCCAATTTATGAGCGTGTCGGACGAAAAGTATATATGGATTTCACGGTTTTAATCAAACCTTGGGGATTTAATAAGTTCACGAGAAATCATAAATATTGGAATTCGAACAGGTTGACGCGTGAACGTATAAAAAAAGAAGTGCATAGGAAAAGAAAAATACGATGATATCGATATTTGATCGTATATAACATATTGATATTATATTTTATAGGATGGATAATATATTTTCGAAACAATACACGGGAAGAATCGACTTGATCAGGTGAGATCGAACGTTCGTCAGGTGACCAAAGCAATTTAGTACAGTTCGAGTGGAAGCCTCGAACGATCGACGAGGGAATACGAGCAATTTGCGCTTTAAAGTCCTGCAAGTACGATGTCTGTGTTCAGGCGTCCATAGAGCTTGGCTGTCAGTAACACGTCGACACGCTCGAAGTCCACTTGGAGGCTTTCAATTTGTGTCTCTCGTCTTGTCGGAAGCTGCTAATTATTATTGCAGTTCCCGTTAGTTAATTTGAATCAAATAGACAAAGGTAGAATCGTTTGAAGTCGAAGGGTTAGGAGTCGCGATAAGAAGATGACATTTATCGAAGCGTGTTAGCTGTAACGCTTTAGAATTTACTTACTTTTCGTATTTGCTCTTATCCTCTCGATTGTTACTCGATGCCAGTTCAACGGCAAGTTTCCATGAAGTTGGTAGCATTGGCTCGAAAGTTACGAATAGAAACTTTCCATCGATGTCATTCGTTCCCTTAGATTCGAAGAGGAGAACCGAGAAAAGCGACGATACTGTATGGATTCAATAACAGGCTATATAAACGAGAGGAATAAAATAAGGTTTTCAACGTATCTTGAAAGAAACCTTAATGGACAAAGTACGTCTATCTGTAGGTTCTATTTTTCATTCTTTCTCTCTTCTTATCTTAGTAACTACGTTGAACAGATGTCTCGGTAAGAAGGGCTTCGTTCCTTAGCGGTTTCGCATTTTCTAGACTCGTATACGCATTTTGTATTTTCTAGTTTATTTCAGTGAAAAAAAGAAAGAAGCAGTATGGAGGAGAAAGCTGACAACAAACACGCAGAATTGTATGCTTTTTTCTCTTTGCCTAACACATGCATCGTGGTAGTATTATTCTTTTTTGCACAATCTTTAGTCGGACATTCGTTATTTCTTTTTATGAGTTAGGCGCGAGAAAAGGTTTATCGAATAGATTGATAGGCGAGGAAAGAAGAATTTTTGGATAAATCGAGGAGATACAGTCAAATGGAAGATAAAATGAATTTATGTCGTAGCGTCGTTGTGATTCTTTCGTTTTTAGGTCGCATGTGTTATCGAGCGATATATAATTTCCATTCCTGTAGACATTCGTTATTTCTTTCTCTCTCTCTCTCTCTCTCTCTCTCTCTCTCTCTCTCTCTCTCTCTCTCTCTCTCTCTTTCTTTTTGGTTAAAGCCTTGACTCGAGTTAGAAAATCGAACTTTGAAGTCGTCGATACACGTAGTTACATCCTCCGATCGTCGAACGAGTTTGTCACATCGTTTATTCAAAAATTCCTGTTTCCGTAATCAGACAGGCATCAGGGAGATATGGAGTAGCGAAGTTCTTTCTTTTTCTTCCTCTTGCTCTTTCTCCTTCTCTGTCTATTTTTATTTCTCTTTTTCACTCGGATGTGAAGAATGAAACTCGCGTTGAACTATATCTGGATGTGTTTACAGGATTCGTATCTATCCGATGCTTGAGATTCTCGTCTCTTTTCTTCCATTTTCTCATCCCTAAGGGACGGCGCGAATGTACTCGATTGTTTCATTTGAGATTGTGAAACACGAGAAACTGGCTTAGGGGAAGCTTTACACTGTTAAAGGATGGAATGGTGTGAGGGGGCGGCTACTATACGACGTTTGGACACGAGAACGATCCTTGCAAGGGCTGTCTCTTTTCCTTTCTTCTCTCGTTTTGGTTCATTCGTTTTCTCGCTGTCCTATCTTCTATTTCTTTTTCTGTCTCCTTCTTATTGCTATAGGTGGTACAGTACGAAGAAGTGGCATCCAAGTTTCCGCGTTTCTGCGTTTTTACGTCCTTCAATGGAATTGATTCTTTCAAGACGGGAAGAGCAATTTTTCTTTAATTCCGTCACGCGGAAAATCGTACCGCCTCGGACGTTATTCTGACTCGTTCAAAATCGTATTTCCATTGAGAAAAAAGAAGGTATTCGTGAAAATCTCACAAATAGCTCTTATCGATTTTGTTCTTTGGAACGTACGAAAGAATTATGATTGGTTGTCCTGGTGAAAGAGAGAAAGAGAGAGGGGGGGGGAGAGCGAGGAAAGGAGGGAGGGAGAGAGAGAGAAATGTATAAAGATAATTAGTTTAAATTATAGTGAATGAAGCAAATATAGAGGGAGAGTATGTGTGTATATATATATATATATAAATATATACACATTTAAATTAAAATTGATTTAAGACTAAAACTGTCCGGGTCAATGGCAGCCTACATTTTCTAAAATAAGAAATTATTCCTATCCCGTTGGAGCCAATTAAAGATTCCTCATTCCTTCGGGATTATATACCAATACTATCACAGACCTGTATCGCTACTGTGAAAAGGTGGGGCGCTGGTTGATCGATCGTGGCCCTTTTCCAATTAACGTCACGTCTTGGACCCCGGATCGTTATCCTTATCGTCGGCTATTTCTTGAATCCGGTCAGCCGATAAAGAAAGTCTCACGAAAGGTATCTTTCTTTCTAACTTTCGTTCTTTTTTCTTCTCAAAACTCGGTCAATTCTCTCTCTCTCTCTCTCTTTCTCTTTTTCTTGAATCTCTATGGAGAATCCACCATCGGCCGTTTTCCAGGCGAAGTAAAATACACTAGCTTGCACTGACACATCCAGAACGTGTATATGTATATATATATATATATATATATATATATATATATATATATATATATAAGGCTTCTTTCGCTTTGTTTTAAGATTGTTCAGGGAATCGTAAATGGTGAAACTCGACGCTACTTCAGAATGCGTCCTGTTCGTTCGCGTTCGATACTCTTTCGGAAAATCTACCGTTGAATACTTCGAAGCAGGAGTAAAGGAAGAAAGTTCATGCGCGTATTACTATATAGAGAGAAAGTTCTATGATCGTGCTTTAGGGTACGAACAATTACTTCGAACGTGGATCGTTCAAACGAACGAGGAAAGTTTATAAAAATCGTATACTGCGATAAGCTTACCGATTAATCCTAATGTCTTCGTTGGATCTTCACGATCAATGAGAATTATCAAGATAGAATAATTTTTTATTATTTTCATCCAAAATGAGGAAATATCTTTTTGTTTCTGTCCATATATTTTTAAATGTTTCGTATGAAACTTTTTCTTATATTACAATAGTTACTAATTTACTTTGTATGTATATCAAGTGAAAAATTTGTAGGATAATTAAAAGTTGAATTTTGTTCACGTAAACTTTAATAGACGATGGTAGCTCACGTTTTTAATTAACTTTCAATTACCAACGGAAACTGCACGTCGCAATTTCGTGTAGATCGAAAGGAATTTTAATTTGTCGAAAATCATATTTGGTCAGACCAATTAGAGAAGCAAGAGAGAGAGAGAGAGAGAGAGAGTGAGAGAGAGAGAGAGAGAGAGAGAGAGAGAGAGAGAGAGAGAGAAAACTCCGAGATAGGAAAACTCCAAGTAGATGGTAACATAGTAAAAGAAAGTGCAATTATATTGGCCCATTTCGAAGTGAAGTAACTTATAATGTGGAAATAAAATGCTCCGGTTGGTCTAGGATAGTAAAGAATCGTCGAGAATCAGCAGCCGTGTAGACGTTGTAGTCAGTACGAAGAGAAGGAAGGGAGAATGATATTCAATGTGAAAGATGCCTAACAGGATATGGAAATCATGAGAGCATAAAGGGTGGCTTCAATCGTATGGTAATTCGATTTGAAAATATTCGATCCGGAGTCTTTCTCGACTGATAGTTACTACGATGCGCAATCGAAATTATTATTTCAGTTATTATTTTTCATTCGTAAAATTGTCTAATTTTCATTATTCTCTAACGTTCGATTTCTTTATTTTTTATTTTTAAAGAATAGTTTCATCATCGATTATTATTTCGTGGGAAGCGACTAGTCAAGATCGTTTTCATTGTTACGCAAAAAGTTAAAAACACCCAGGAGCAATGTTGCTGAGAATCGGACAGGTTTGTGTGATTTATGCATCGTTCGACTGTATTTATGAGAATTCGACGAAGAGATTTCTCCAGGGAACTATGGTATCCTATCGACTCTCTTCTATCACCGATCGAGCTATTCGACCTTGTCTACGAAATGTTTTTGCGCGTTATAAAACGTTCGCGTTTCGTCGGGTTGGGAAATTGACACGATCGTTTACTTCGATATTGTCAACTTGCCGATATATTTTTATAACTTTATCTATCGAAGGAATATCGATATAGATTGGACGGTAGATTCGTACGATTTGTGTATACCATTCCGAGTTAATATCTTAGAAGTAGAGTTTCTTTTATCAATAATATTAACTACAGATTTGCAACTGATCATAAATGTGTGTGTATATTATACTTATATATACTTACATAGATTGTATTTACGTATACGTACAACATACACAGCGTACACGTACAACATACACTGCCGTACAAAAGTATGCGGATACTTAATAATTTTAGGTGATTCGTGAAAAATATAATGCATATTATTATTGTTTATTGATATTTTTCGATGAACCCTATTATAAACATGTATTTAATATGTTATAATAGTATTGAATTGCAAAATTTAACCATCCCTTTGGTGTAAATGAATAAAAGTTTTTCCAGTAGTTTAATGCTGCATTATATTTTGTTGCTCGCAGACGGTTTATAAGGCTTAATTATTCCATTTTCTTCGATTTTTGTGTTTGTTTTCCTTCAACTGTGTTTCATGATATGATCTGCTATCGTCTTAAGTCATAGTTCTAAAGATTCTAATTTAAAAATAATGGAATGGCCATGCCAATCTCCCGATTAGAACCACATTGAGAAACTGTAGGATCACTTAGACATACAGGTTAGAAAACGATGTCAACGTCCGAGAAGCATCTTTGGGAAATTTTGCAAGCCGAATGGATCAATAATGAAAGTGAGATATTGGAAAATATAATAGCCAGGATGCCACGACTTGTAAACGCGAGCATAAGAGCACGCGGTGAATACATAGACGAGAAAAAGTATAATTATTTTTTTATTAACATTCGTGAGATATTTACCGAATTATTATGAAAAATAGGTTTCCTAACATTGTAAAAAGTAATATATACAAAAATGAATCAGATTTACCAAAGATTTTATAACGTTTTTTAGGCAGTTATAAGAATAAGGAAAGTGTCCGCATATTTTTGTACGGCAGTGTACGTACATAGATGCCAACGGCATAAGTACCTACTATATGTATTTTTGAGGAGTGGTGTATGACGAGAAACTCGCGAGCACAAACATCCGTGTATATGCATGCAGAATCATGAATCTAATTTACGAGAGAAGAGCACGTCCGCCTGTCGGATTGTCCGTTCCTAGTAAAAAGTTTTGCGATCACACAGGAATTTCTAAGTGCGTTCACTTCACACTAAATTATCATCGTGTTCGTCGCAATAGAGCTACTCTGTTTTGACGTTAAGTATTAATCATATTATATGATATGGGATATCATTCATCACTATAAAAAAATAAGTCATTGTGAACGATCGTGACTCGAGATTACTCGTATTATGAAAATATCTCGAAGTATTCTTCATCCGAAATAAACTATAAAAAAAGCAGATGTATGTTTTTTATTTAGCCTTTTTTTCTATCTCGGCTCTTCTAAAGTTGGTTAAATTTCGAGCGAAAATGTTGGTTGTTCGACTACGAACGGTTCGGATACGATAACGAACGAAAAAAGGCGAAAAATGTTTGATATTCGAGCTCTGATGGTAAATATTGTATAAAAATATCTCTTCGTTCATTTTAAAAGTGACGGATATTAAAAGTTTGTAAGTACGAAAGAAGCTGTGCATTCCTAAAAGTATTCTCGGAATTGGAGTTTTCGTTGTCATTCGTCGTTCTTTTTCGTCTTTTTTCTTTTTCGATCAGACTTTTATACTTCGAATTTGCGAAATCGATGAAGAATTTATGCATAGAATACGATCTTATCATTTTTAGTGCTTTTTTTCTAACCCATAGAAAATGCGAGCACTCGATATGCAATACTTTGACATTTGAAAAGTCAGTTTAAGGGAATTCCTCCCCTTCATCGATTTTTGTAAATGTCAACTTTTTATCACAACTTTATCGTTTTCTTTTTTCATTTTCTGTGTTAACTTACAGGTCTATGTATAGAGAGTCTGAAAAGAATTCATACATTATAGTTTTGTACTATAAAACTTCGAAAACTGTAATTCGTACATTACAGTTTTCTATAATTGTATATTCCTTTGTTATATCTTTTTTTATAAAGTAATACGTTATTATAATTATTTTATCGCAATTATAAAACTACTGTAACTATGGTAACTATTTCACTGCAGTATCACTTTGTAAATTATACTATAATATAAGACAATAAATATAAGATTATACTATTATCTTATATATATATATATATGTAGTCCAGTAAATGTATTTGGTTTGGTATCTTGGGTAACAAAATTGTTGTCCAGCCTTTTTACCAAATAATTTGAAGGGAGTGTCGTTTCTTGATTTACTTGCGAAGTATTTATTTATTCATTGATCGTAGAAATTGTTGAAAATGATCTGAATATACTGGAAAATGTTTTTTCAACACAATAGAACACATTATACAGTTCCAATATAATAGTTTTTAAACTAGTATTTTTCTGATCATTTACATGCAATCAAATTATATAGAGAGTATTTTTTACACTCACTATGATATAAATTCAATATATAAATTCCATACATCATAGAACCATCGAGCGTTCCGAACGTAAAGTTTTCGCGGACATTGAGATCTTTTTAGTCGAAAAGGAGGATAGATGGGAAGAGGGCTAGTGAAACGTAACTCTCTTGGCCATTCGAAATCTCGAAAATTTGCGGGAATAGGTAAGTCGTAAAGATAGATCGAAGGAGCGTGAGGGAAATCGTAAGCGTTCTAAAATACTCTGAGGACAGTTCGTGCAGATATCAAGTTCGCGTCTAAACCATCACACAGTAAGTTCTTACGGCCTGAAGGAACTTCGAGTTCCCGAACTCAAAGCGTTAAACATCGATTAAACGGATCTCTCTCTCTCTCTCTCTCTCTCTCTCTCTCTCTCTCTCTCTCTCTTACTCTTGTAGTATGTATATAGGTACTTACGACGTCCACCGCACCAGATTGTACCTACGAGGCCGAACAAATTACAAGTTCCCTTTACGTCTCGAAGTCGTGTTAAGTTCGTTGTGAAAGTGAGTGAACGAAGTTTTGATGATGATTAAGCTACGTTAATGTTTAAATGTTAATATTGAGTATCGAGAAGACCATTCTGCAATTACTTTTTCCTATTTTTTTTTTTATATTCCTCTTTTTGTCTCTTTTATGATCTTCCCTATTAAAGATATTTCTTTCTACATATTTTTATAATTATCGCGTGAGATAGTAAAGAACTGTTTGATTAACTATTTCGTTTCTAAGCTTGTGTCAATTTTTAAATTTGCCAAGTAGTAGCAAGCTCGAATTTATAATTGGAAAGGAAATATTTGCAATTATCGGGTATCTCTTGAGAACTTTCTCGCTTTTTCTTTATTTCTCTCTCTCTCTCTCTCTCTCTCTCTCTCTCTCTCTCTCTCTCTTTCTCTTTCTGTCCGTATCTTTTTCTTTCTCTCTTTCTCTTTTTGTTGGATAAAGAAAAAAAAAGCAGAAGAAAAATAAAAAAGAAAAGAAATTCATCTTGGATCCCAGACAAATCGATCGTATTTGTCTACGACTATACGACAATTCGCGGGGCACCTTACGCTAGAGTTTACTATTTATATTCTTCGGAGGCTACACTCTCCAGCGTGTTTACAGGTATACTCGCGGATAGCTTCATTATTAAATAGAGTGCTGGATGGACGGAAGAGCTTATTTTTCGATACAACTTTCGAACTCTCCAGGGTTCATTCACGAGCTTTTGCAGTTTCAATGCCGTAAATAAGCAACTTAGTTGATCAAATTATTTGGATGTTATTTTGTCTTTTTTGAATTCTCTTTTATATTTTCTATTTTTTTATCTTCTTTTACTTCGAGTCGAACATATCTATTGAATAATCGTATAAATTATATAATTAATTTTACGTAAGAGATAATCTAATTTTATTTCTTTCTTTTCTTTTATATATATATATATATATATATATATATATATATATATATATATTTTTTAGAATACGTATAGACAGTGCATCAACCTTATAAATATTATCAGTGGGATTTGTAAAATGGAGCGACCTCGAACGAGAAGCGTAGAAAACGCGTTAACGATTCCAAAAGCGTTCCTCGGAATTTTATCCCACGTTTGATGCTCGCTCGTGCGAGAAAACGTGGTCGGTCTTCGCGTATGAAATACGCGGATAAAAACGATTCCGTCGAGGCCATATTTCAACGATACTACTTATACCGTGAAACCGTGTACCATCGTTCTTCTTGGAGGCGCGTCTGCTTTCGAGTTCACCCTACCACCCTACCACCCTTCCTCCTTTCCTCCCACGGAAATTATATGCGGAGAGCGAGCCAGATATCTACGTTCGGCGAGGGCCGGTGGATATCTAAAATTCAAACTGCTTCGGCGTTAAGCTTCGAATTAATGCCAGATGTCGTCTACGACGATGCTTGAAGAGGAGGAGCAGCAGTAGAGAGAAAGTGAGAGAGAGAGAGAGAGAGAGAGAGAGAGAGAGAGAGAGAGAGAGAGAGAGGGAGAGAGAGGGAGAGGAAGAGGAGGAGGCTTTTTAATCTTTCGACCGTTCGAACTTTCGGCCACGTAGGAAATTCTCTTCTCAATGCCTCTTATCGATTATATCACCCTCTACTTTTTTTACCGATTTTCCGTGAGACTTACGAACTGATTTTGGATTACGGCCGAATAACGATAATAATAATAATAATAATCATAATCATAATCATAACGATGATAATCTTGTCACCACGAGCCAGTAGTCGATTTGAAGTGGAACACCAAGCTATGTCCTGGTCGTGTTGTCGGCCACTCAGTATACGAAACTTTGAGTTCGGCTGTTTGCACTACGGAAGCATCATTCGTCGAGTAGTTCACGGTGCTAGAAATACATTGTATTAACTATGTGGTCGCGTAAATTGGTTTAACTAAACTGCCTCGACCATGTATCTTCGTTTACTTGTTTCTCTATGTATATGTTTGTATATGTATTTGCCTGTGTGTATATATCAATCGAGCGACGTCAAGCTCGACCGTTTTCGACGCTCGACTTTGAATATAACTAGGACCGAGTATACAAAGTTCTTAATTGGCGAAAGGAGATTGCTGTCGTTTCAGCAGAAATGTTCCCTTTCTCTTGGCAAAATTCATAGGAAATTTCTTTTCCTATCCTCTTTAATACCTACCCGAACTTTATCGTCTTTATCGCATAATTCACTTCCGGTCAGTAACTTACCTTCCGTCTCTCTTTTCCTGTATCGATTTAGATCGCTACCAATAAAGTCAATGCAGTCTACATTGTCGAGTTATGCGGTCATTTTCCACGATAAATGTCCAAAGATATTAAGCAGTTATCGAT
>OU964964.1:2665723-2670723 GCA_918808275.2 Dolichovespula sylvestris | reverse complement strand
TCTCTTTACTCTTTTGTTCCCTGTTTTGCTATTCCTGTGCAACGAGTAGGTTGCAACACACAGTCAAAGATTACAGACTCGTTATTTCAGAGACCTGCTTTGTTACGCTTTATTACGGTGTCCCAGTTTTCCTGGTACACGTGAGTTCGCAAGTTGCGGCCGCGATCTCGTCATATTATGCCCGCGAGTCTTGACAAATGAATTCGTTCCCTTCACTCCAGATTTCCCCTTACTTCTTCCGTGTTTCACGTAATAGCAGTTCTGTATCATAGGATGCTCGAGGGTTAATTCGTGAATGTACTCAAGATATGACGAGATTATGAAGGTTTATGTTATTTTTTCGAGTTTCTGGCAATTCGAGGACACTTTTGACACTATGTCGAAACAGAATATTTTTTTTTCATTAATACTCGTATTCGATAGTTACGAATAATGAGAAAATGACAACATTTTTATTACGTGTTAATACGTTTTATTTATTAATTAACGGATAATTAATTCATCGATAGACAGAGATCGTAATTTACATAAAATATTATCCCATATTTTCAACTTCAATTTACGATTTATGAATGCGAGTAGCAATAGCTCATCGGATGTGAATGCTTTAAAATTGGGTATTACTTGTCAACCTTTATTACTAAAACCGATAAATATCGAAACTGATATATTAACGATAACTGAAAACATATGGGTATTTATCTCGATTTTTATATTGCAGAGAAGAATGATTAAAACTAAGACATGTTACTTTTTTTCCGTAATTTAAAACTATCAAAATATATTTAACGACAATCAATTTATAAATTTACATTTTTGTCAATCCTAAATATTAACATATCGTAAAGGATATTGTAAATTATATCTTAAAGATGATAGTACGTATTTCAAAGATAAGAACAATTTTAAAATATTTTCTTTAGATCGCCTTCATGGCAGACTAGGAGGAAAGAAAAAGTATCTGCAATGACGGTGACTAAGATGAAGAAGTTTTTAGTGACCAAATGGTTTATGATCTATGACAATGCATCATTGCATTAGAAGAAATGTAGGATTCTTCGATTATAAAATGATGAATTTTGTCAAGGGTTCTTAAAAAACAAATATACGTCGTAATAAGGTATTAATACCTCTGTCATAAAACATTTAATCGATTTTTAAGCTTAATCCCTAATAAATAGTATTTATACAAATAATGACAATAAGACAGAATTGCAACGTTTTGACGATTGTAACATCGTATTATTCTTCATTTGCGATCACACTATACATATTAATAGAGAAAAACAGATAGTTATTTTGATTTCGGTATTATAGTGATTTTTATACTATTATATATCATATAGGCAAAATCACACAGAAGTTATAACTTTGCCAACAATCAGTCACAAAATAATAATGGTTTTAAATTTCTGCTTACAAGTATCTTGAAAATTATAATGAAATAGAAAAACCGAAAAAATTACCGGCAAATATCAGTAAACATACTGTCATTCTTATATTTCTTTTTTTACAACGGTATGAATTTTTTCGGTACAACCGAAAAATATCAGTATAATACCAGTATTTTTCGCTTTCAATGTCCATGTTTAAAATAAATATCGATTCTTTCACTTATTCGCAAGAGCACTTGGTCTTATTTTTTTTTATCTATATAAGATATCTGAGAAGAAAGAGGGGTAATTCGTAGAAAGAGGATAATTATCATTAGTTTTGTCTTCTCTTTCTTCTTATTTCTCTCATTTAGAAACTTTCGAACGTCGATTGGCCATCGTAAAATGTTCGAAGCTTTCAGTCTGTCGTTAGCAGACACGATTATTATTTTAATGACGGCTTAATTCAAGGTTCGGACAAAAGGGGAGGAACAGAGAATCCCAAAATCACTGGTAGACGATCGGTTACGAGACGTCGATAGCAGTGGTACGAATATATAATCGAAATATGGTCTCCCTTGGTCTTTATCCGCACGCATGCATACACGCATGCATTCGCTTATACGAGAGAGAAAGAGAGAGAGAGAGAGAGAGAGAGAGAGAGAGAGAGAGAGAGAGAGAGAGAGAGAGAGAGAGAGAGAGAGAGAGAGAGAGAGAGAGAGAGAGAGAGAGAGAGAGAGAGAGAGAGAGAGAGAGAGAGAGAGAGAGAGAAAGAGACTGATAAACAGAGAGAGTGCGAGCGAGAGTGGTCATGTCCAGGCAGTGTCCACATATTCTGAAAGCAGTTCATTGTGCGGACGTTCGACCCGTCTGTTATTGCCGAGTCACCCTCGGCGAAACCTATCGTGCCCTCTCCATTTTCCCTCTTGTATGTGTGAACGTCTACATATATATATATATATATATATATATATATATATAATATATATAATTAAATATATATATATATATATATATATATATATAGAAATATATATATATAATATATATAATTAAATATATATATATATATATATATATATGTATGTATGTATGTATGTATATATGTGCACACGCACGCACGCGCGCGTGTATCATCATGGTAAAGCTATTCTGTTAGCATTGTATATACAGAGAGACATGAAGCATGTCTCTATCCATACGGAACACGTATTCACGTATGTTCCCTCGTTCGTAGACTTATACTACTAGCTTTACAAGCAATACACAAACATATCTTTATCCAATATGTATTTATATGTACATACGTCTCATTGTTTGTATATCTGTAATATTGGCATTATACATTCAGATATTGAGCATGTCTCTATCTGTATATGTGCATACATACATATGTATATCTACATTTACAATTAAATTTATATTAAGCTACGTTTACGTTCGATACTGTTCTGAGTGTGTTGGTTGGTCGATGAGTCTTAACAAGGGTCCAGAGATTATCAGTGCGAAAAATAGCTTTCGATGAGTGGCTGACAATGAATTATCGAAATTTCTCGCAGTCTGCGGTGGGCAGTTACCTTTTGATAAAAATCTCTCCGTGAGATTTTTGTAAGGAAAAGTCTGCGATCGGTTTGGTTTTGTGGCGCTACGACTCTTCTTTGTAATGATTTACGCCGAGTGGGCCGTACAGAAGGAGAAATGATCGTTCGGCGAAGGGAAGCGTGCTTTGGAACTCTCGAGCGGGATGAAAAATTTCGGCTTGTCGGCGCAGTGAAATAACTGCAGTTATCGCGCGCTGTTTTGTCACATAAAACATTTTACGGGTAAGCGTTTCCCACGAAAGTGGATATGATGCATCACTGAGCGAGATAGAGTTAGACGATTGAAATTTTGTCGTCCGAAAAATCTCCCACTGCCTCGGAGGAACTCGGTTATTGACGTACCTGCGTATTATTTGTGCAACCAGCCAGGAGCGTTTATTGTGAAACGAAACGAGTGGAGCTTTCTTCCGTTTCAATCGTTGGATGGAAAATGTTTCAATTCGTTTAAGTAATATAGTTTCAGACAGCAACATTTATGAAAGAATATTTTTGATATAAAAACGAAATAAATCCATATTCTTCTTATAAATTTTTCGAATACAATTTTGATTGAAATTATTCGCGGAGATTATATAAGCCGAAAATTTTCATTAATTCATTACTTTTCACTCGTTACTTTTAAAATTGTTCTTTCTTTGAATCTTGAATTGAAGTAATACAGTACGTGTTCTTTTATTTATAAAATTCTAATTTTCCATTTGGTAAATCGTCGAGGAAGATGTTTAAAGATCTTTCGACATACTCATCAAATATCAAGACGAGCGTTTGGTAAATTTAATCCTTCGCGAAGAAAGCCGATGCTCGAACGTGTTCACGCGTCTCCTCGTTTCGTTAAATTCATTAATGATCGTGCTTCGTCTTCTTCGTCGTCGTCGTCGTCGTCGTCTTCGTCGTCTTCGTCGTCATCATTGCGTGGTTTCGTTCGTGAATTTCGTCTTGTCTAGGGAACAAGGGAGCAAATCGTGTATTTTACTCGTCGTTCCTTATAAATTCTTCTCGTGTTATCTATTTACTCATCGTTTCTAACTATCCTGTCTTCTGGTCGATAAATTTGACATTTATCGTTGTTGTATAGATGAACTAAGTGTAATTTGTATTTCGAAAATGTCGAAGGGAAGGCAAAGATCTATAAATGAAAAGAATATTTAGTTAGTACGACGAGTAGTTATAAATTATATATTACTGTAGAAAATTTACGGCGATTAGTTGAATGTGTGTGTGTGTGTGTGCATGCGAGAGAGAGAGAGAGAGAGAGAGAGAGAGAGAGAGAGAGAGACAGAGAGACAGAGAGAAAGAGAAAGAGAAAGAGAAAGAGAAAGAGAAAGGCTAAGCCTTGGAGAGAATATGACGAGACGAAAAAAGGTGATGATTAGTACGGAAGAACGCTTGCACACGTTGTTCATCGATCATCTCTTATATACATATCGTAAGATCATATAACACCTAGAAGTGTCCTATGCAGAAAAGGATTTTATCGAGCTATTAAAAGCTCATTGAACGAGAGATGAATTTTTTTACTCTTTCCCCATTTATTTTTATGTTCAACAATGAACGTATTCCGATACCTATTAAGAAAGATGGAAGCAAAGTAGCATATATATATATATATATATATATATATATATATATATATATATAGAAAGAGAGAGAGGGAGAGAGAGAGAGAGAGAGAGAGAGAGAGAGAGAGAGAAAGGCAGAGATCTCAATTTTCTTTTCATGATGTTGGTAAGAAAAAAGTGAAGGATAGCGATGGGAAAAGAGCGACGGAGAAAGTAAATGATGAATGCTTCCAGACAAGTTCTCGCTAATTTTAATAACAGTGGTTTCAGAGAATCATTAACGAATTCGCTGAGTGTGTCTTATTAGAGCAATGTCGAGTATGAAAGAAAGAGTGAGAGAGAGAGAGAGAGAGAGAGAGAGAGAGAGAGACGGACAGACAGACAGAAGGAAAGGAAGGAGAGAAAGCGAATAGGAAGTTAAAGAAGGGGTTTGAGGAGATTGGAGAGGTGCAAATGGGTGGTTGTCT
>OU964964.1:2648223-2660723 GCA_918808275.2 Dolichovespula sylvestris | reverse complement strand
GATACATTTATTGTGATATGTGTATTGCGAGCTACGTAAATACTTATCCGCGAATGAAATATACAGTCTCATTTGTTCTTTAGTTAAGAATATTTTCTATCTTTTTCTTTTTTGAACCCAACTGAGCAATTGGTTATGGTTCCTACCCATACTTTATTAGAAACTGACTCGCTTGATTAATAGTATATTCTTTCTCAGGACGATTGACCCGAAGAAAAGTAATGAGTCTCGTGATGAGATACATTTTCTTCTTTCTGATTTATGCCTTCATATGCTTCGATCGAGTTAGGCGTAACCCAGGTTCGACAGAAGCAATCGCCTGATTCGCTCCTTTCATTCGAAATTTTTCGAACATCTTTCGAATATGCAAATTTTGTCTTATATTAATCATACGGCTTTGACGATCGCGCTCAATTTCAATACCGATAAATTCTTTACCCTTTCTTATCGTGATTTAAAAATTATATCATAAATTCTCTGTGTATATGCGAAATTACTATTTCTGAGGTTGATATTAAAAGCCCGCCGTTAACATAGAGTACTAAAAATACGATTGACTCCTTCATTTCTTTTCCTTCTGAGAACACGCAATGATCATTTTCTGTTTGTATGTAAATCAAAAGTTTTCAGGAAATACACAAATTTTGCATTACAATAGCGTAAGGATTGCTTGGGACTGTATAAATTTCTGCGTAATCTACACGCCCCGCCGATTCCTTCTGAATCTTCAAAACCTTGCACCTGTTTCATGTAAATTTCTTCTTGCAGATTACTGTATAGGAACGGCTGTTCCTACGTCAAACTGCGCAATCTCAAATCTTTTTTCTTATCTTCGATAACCAACAGCGTCTGAATCGATTCATACGATCATCAGTACAATCGATGTGAATATATGAAAATAATCTATTCCTTCACGCAAAACTTTGCATCATTAAATTAGCTTTGAAATGTTTGAGCTTAGTGTTCGCGAGTCCGATTCAATACTACAAATTTTGTATTTGTAGCTAAAGATCTTTTGTTTTTTTAGGCGTCTCATCAAATATCCATGTTTTATTTTTTTTTATCGCATCGATTTCTTCCCGCTTAGTTCGCTGCCACTAGTCAGTTTCGTTATTACACACTACACTTATGTGTACCTCAATGGTACTGAATTTATAATGAAACCATAACCGAATTTAGGTGTACCGATTAGGTTTCGTAATCAGCTCTGGTTACATAATAGGACTCTTATTTCCGAATCCCTATCACTTCACTGTCCATTGTTCTCTTCAAATTGATTTTCAACCTTTGACTATTATGATGATTCGTTTTTATCGCCCGAGAAATTGATATTTCCGAAATGTAGTAAGATTCACGTTTTCCTCTCGAATGTCTTCGTCTTTCTGATTTTCCATTCAAATCCAAAATATATCGATTTTCCCATTCGCGACATTTCATAGATAATAATTCGTCGACTCTCCCTTGTAACCGACGATACTCGATACGTTCGATTCGAATTTTTTTCATCTTTTTCGGAGCATGTTCATGTACATGCGTTGTTCTGAAATACGCACATTTGTTGACTTCCAGCTTTTGTCTACGTACCATCGTTCGTATGATGTTATGTCAGTTGGTCGTCTCGACCGTATTCTATTCAAAACATATACTGGCGTGTTTACAATCTCCATCCATAGCGTATTAGATATAGTCTTCGCAATCAATATCGATCGGGCGTTCTCCACAAGAGTACGCAACTCGCGTTCAGTCCGTCCGTTGTGGAACATACGGTGTCAACGTTACATCTCTTGGACAATATCTTTCTTGCTCGTAGGAAGTCCTGAAAATCCTTTGACAAATACTCTTTTCTGTTATCTGTTTGCAAAGTTCTTTCTCTATTTCCGGTATGCTTAATCGATAGACCTTCATACTTTTTGAATTTTTCCGGAAATTCAGATTTGTGCCGCAGAGAATAAACTTTCTGGAATTCTGTACGATAATTCTTAAATAATAAAAAGTAATAAGCGATTCTCTTGGAGATTCTATTTTCATCGGGCAATAGGTGTCCAAGTATATATCATTTTTCCAGACTTTTGAACTCTCTTTCGTTTGTTAAAAAAATGTGGTTTCCGTGCATGCTTCCCTAACATGCAATCTTCACAGAAGAAACTGTTTGTGCTTTTAGTTTTAATACCTTCTATCGCTTTGGTTTTCTCTGTTTTCTTATTGGATTTTTTTTACGCAACATTAGGCTCCATTGGTTTCTTAGCACTAAAGGATATCGGATCCTTTCCATGGACAGTGAACCTTCCAGCGATCATGATAAGTATGGATCACAGTTCGAACAATGTTTATGTATTAGCAAAATATTCTTTACTTATGTGTTGAATTCTTTAACAATTATCTGTAGAAAAACCAGAATAAATTTTCGAAATTATTCTATTCTTGATTTTCTTTGATATTAGTTATATGTTTGGGGAATAAGTTAAAGAACTTTGTCAATCACATAACTAATCTTACTAAAAGCGTATTAACAAATATTAATACTATTTAATTTCTATGTAATAACTTTTGTAATGATGAATACTTAGTGATGATGAATGATCGTAAGCGACTGGTTTTCAAAACGATACAAAACAGAATACAACCGATCTATCATTTTCAAGAAAATAACAAAAAAAAGAAAAACATTGAAAGGCCTTGAAAGATAGCTTATGGATGTTTATTTTTATCTCTCATCTAATTAGTTGTTATAGAGTGTTGCGTATCTGAATCAGTGTGAACTTTCTTGGAAATTTTATGAAGTTCGTTCAGTTTCGCTCATCACTTAAGTTCGGCAGATTAGTGAAAGATATAAACAGATAAGTACTTATTCGATACATATCATAAAATGATATCTTCGACATATACATTTTTTCGAACTCAATCGGATAGATTATGTTGTCAATCGTTCCTTCGAAACTATTCTGTTTTCCTAGAAGAATTTTCTCAATCAAATTTTCATTAGCTGAAGTTACATCTTACAGAGGGATGTGGATTATACTCGTATCGTTTCTTCATCTCAATCTCGCAAGTTCGTAATCACTCATATGCCTTCTCTAGCACACGCATTTTGTTCCCTTTGAGAAGCGCACCGATGCTCTTTTCTTATCCTTGCTCGTCGGTTCATCATTCAACGAGCTACAAAGAAGTCGAGCAGATGCAGAGGAGAAAAGAGAACGTTTTCCACGAGAAACGGCAGCTTTCAAGTGGCAGTTAGGTAAATGGGATCGGTCGTATTGAGAGTGGTTGCTTCGTGAATAGGAACGGACTTTTGAAAGGTAGCGATATCGAGGGCCGATGGAGAGTACGCGAGTGTCGTCGTTGGTGGAATCGACGGCGACGACGATGAGGGACCGATAGCAGTATATGTCACCGAAGCTTTGCCTCGAAAAAGTTTCGTTCTCTCTCTTCCCCCCCCTCTCTCTGTCTGTCTGTCTGTCTGTCTGTCTGCCTGTCTATTTGTCGGTCAGTTTACTTCGCCTTGGTCACTTAATCCCCATCGGTCGTATCGTTTCTGTAGGACTACGTTCTATCTTCGTTTTCATCTAAGTTCTCTTTATTCATCTTTCTCCGATGTTCAGATGATGAATGGATTTTAGAAAATTATTGTCTGGTACTTTGCCAGAATTTTTCTCGGATTCTTTGTACACTTTCTTGTCCTGTTTCCTTTTGATCCTCTATTTATTTCTTTACTGTTTCTGTTTCTTTCTCTCCTGTACCATTATAAAATAGCTGAGTCATCTTCACGACGAAAGTATTTGTTCCGAATAACCGAGTGAATGAGCGTTAAAAAATTGATTCTCTTGTGAATTTGTAAAGAGATTTTGGACGATGAGAATCGAAAGTTCGATTCCATTTTCTTTTCTGTTCCTTTTTTTTCCTATTTAATCGATGTAAATCGTTTCTCTCGTCTATTTGTGAAATTAAACTTTATCGTATTAATTATTTATTGCCGATAAATACTTGCCGTGCTGCGAACGAGCGATAAATTTTCGGTCTGAGAAGCGTGATCGTGGGAGGAGGGAGGGAAAAAGAAGAGACGACGATTAATTAGTTTCATCGAGGTTTCGACGAGTCACTAGGAACGAAAATTTTGACGTTCGTCTTGACGGCTGTAGAGGTGGACTGGGTAAATTATCAAAATATCCGGCGTTGCGAGTAATCGCGAAATTGCAAGACGACGAAAGTTTATGCTAGGAAATGGCATGCGAGAAGGGAGAATTAGTCGTAATTAGCATCCAGCTGGAACAGGGCGTATCAATTAAGAACTGCGCCTCGACTTATTCACTTCCACTCTTTTCCCCGTTCTCCTTCCTCTTCCCCCTCCCCTTACAACTCTAGTGTCGGTCGATCTCACCCTTGCTATTTCTTGAGAAAAGCATCAGACGCTTTTGTGAAAGTAGAAAGCGAGTTTCCTTGCTTTTGTCCATTAAAACGTAGCTGAACATCGTTTCTAGAAGAGGTTTCAAGACTAAAACGTATTGAATATAAGAGGAAAAGGAGAACAGACTCGTCCCTTGAAATCGGCTTAAAGAAAAACTTTCTCTCTCTTTCTTCCTCCCTCGTTCTTTTCTGCCAAGAAGGTAAAGACAAATGATGCGTGCGTGATTTGTTTTGTGGCCGCCGCATGTAAAAGATACTCCGTGCTATTTCGTTAACGTCTCAGTGCATTACTGAAAGAGTGAGCACCGGCGGAGAAAGCAAACTTTTACGATTATAAAATTTCTCTGAGAAACAAACAGAGAGAAATAGAGAGAAAGAAATAAAATGTTTTTATATTTTCGTTTGGGTAAAGTAGGATGAAAAATTGTCATTGTAAGAGTTCGTACAGAGTCGTCGTTTATTCGAATTTTTCCCGTGGATGTCATTACTTGCAATAAGAAAAAAGCAATAATAGTGAAAAAGAAAGAAACGTCTTTTCTTTTCGTACGATCGACACGTTAGTATCGTATAGATCCATTGGAACCGATCGGGAAAACCATGGGAGCATATGCGACATTGAGAAATATTACGCATAGGTTACTCGCGTAAAACAGGGAGACAACGTCTCCTACCGACAATGGCTATCGATTCGATGCTTTACTATCTCGTCGTAAAATATATCGATACTTCTCGCGAAAATGTGGATACCACGAGGACAGATATGTAACCGGTGCAAGTACGTCGGAGAAGAAAGTCTTCTCGAAAAAGAGGAAAAAGAAAAAGGGAGAGTGAGGAAAGAGATGACATCGTTTCGAGTCCACCTTCGAGCGTGCAAGAACGAAGTTTCTGTAACGTCGTCTACGAATATGAAAGGCGTTACGTTTTTCATCTTTCCATCGACACAATTTTATTGCAAACTTCCCGGCTCCATTCACGCTACGACTTATAACTGAACCATATGTACGGTTCTTTAATTTTCGTTTCAAACTCGAAATGAGATAGAATTGTTGATATTTTCCTCTTTTTAATATATATATATTTTTTTTAATTTACGTTATATTTTTACGTATTTTTACATATCTTTTTCTTTTTATTATATTTTCATTTAAATTACATGTCGTAAGTACGGTATTCGCATATAATTATGGGCACTCGCGGTATGTTAATTTTTCGTGGACACGTCAGATACAGCTAGGCGAAATCGATCGAAAGAGTAAATCGAAACGCGAGAACGTCGACAGCTCGTAATCGCCATTCCCGTTTTAGCGAGCTTTTCGCGACGTGCCATTTCGAATAAAATCTCGCTTCACCGGTTATTTATTATACACCGCGCGCTCGTCCGCTTGCGGTACCACTTCGGTGTACCCTCCCTCGAACTCATCGTACCGTGCGCAAAACGTCACTGTTAAATATGCACGTGTTTGCAGGAAGAGAGAGAGAGAGAGAGAGAGAGAGAGAGAGAGAGAGAGAGAGAGAGAGAGAGAGAGAGACAGAATGAGGCAAAAGAGAAGCACGCGATACATTTTCGCGAGGACGCATTTAGGAAGTCAAAGCGAGGATTCGGACTGTCTAATCGGCATTCGTGTTTATAGTAACATTAACATCCGGTCCGTTCTTGTTTAATTTCTCGTAACAATGAGCACAATACCTACATAGCGAAACTCGTAGGAGTAAAGAGAAATATGAGAAATTTTCTATATTTTACTTATTCCTTTAAAATGAAAAATATAAAAATTTTAAATGAAATATATATATATATATATATATATATATATATATATTATTTTTCTTCATTTTTCTTTTTCACTGTGGATATTTCTTTTTCATTTCTGTCGGTATAAGTCGAAAATGAAAGTTGACTGCATTAGAATGCGTATCCTTAATGTGGGAGAGAATAAAGCAATTTCAGGAGGGCCGTAATAGTTCTCGAATTGCTAGCGTTGTCTCTTCTCATTCTCGTGATAGTAACCACCAGCAGTTTTAACAGTGGCACCAATAGCAGTATCACCAATACCAGCCACTATAACCAACAGCACATACCATAGTAGTAGGGGTCTTCTGGAATAACTTCACCACAGATTTATCCCCGATTCGCAGAGATTCACTCTAATCGCCTATCGCTATGGACCTTTCGATGGTTACGCCGGCTAGCCAACGAGACTGCTTTACGAGTGTTCCTCGCAGATTTAGTCCCTTCGACCTGCCTCGGAAAAGGATCCAAATGGAAACGGTAGAAGATAGGACAAAGAAAGAGAATTCTCGCTGGTTTGTTCGGCTTCGTGTTGGTGACCTTAATTTACGAGCCGCGTGCCGTTTCGCATAAGGTCGGATGGTTTTCATGCGACGATTCTTCGTTTAACGATCGTAGGCTTGAGAAAGAAGAGAAAAGAGGTAAATGAGAGAAAGAGGGAGAGGGAGAGAGAGAGAGAGAGAGAGAGAGAGAGAGAGAGACAGAGAGGACTACTTCAGAGGATGGGAAAACGTCGTTAACGTGTTTTCCTACCTTCGTTGTTTCTCCTCGACTGCCTCGACGAAGAAAATTGAAGACCCGTGAGCTTGCAAGAAAATGGCGAAGCTCGGCCTTTTAACGCCTTCTCTCTCTCTCTCTCTCTCTCTCTCTCTCTCTCTCTTTCTTTCTCTTTCTCCCTCTTCCTCTTTTTCCCCTTGTTTTTACTTTCTTTCTTTCTATTTTTAAGATATATCTTCCGTTAGGTTGGATAATGTTGCTTTTTTGTTCATACCGCGCCAAGCATTCGTGGTATCGTTTGATTTTTCTCCTTCCGGTGACACAACGAAACATCGTCTCTGAAGTGACTTTCGTCTCTTTCTCGTTCGTGTGTTGGTGTTAGTGTGTATGTTGTTTTTTATAGTTTCGTTTTTATTTTGGTTGCGTTTCCTTTTCAAATCGAAAAATTGTACTTTATTTTTCTTCAATTCACGGTCTTCCTCCTGAATTTTTGTTTTCGGCACCGATCGTATAAATATAGCGAGCGATGGAAAGCACAGTTCAATTTGTGCGTTACGTAGAATCAAACAAAGTGAATCGTTTGTATAACTGGAATTGATCGCTGTTCTATTCGTAGTCGATACATGTATGTGTCACTGTTTTTTCATATCTGCTTTTGTTTCGTTTTGTTGTATCAGAATGTGTGAGCAGAGGGAAAGGTTTAGAAAAAGAAACAACGCGTATATCGATATCAAAAGTAATCTTTATTTCGAGCACGAAACAAGTACACGTATTCAAACCTATAAATTAGAGAGTTTCTAAAGGATCGTTTGGTAAAGAAAATAATACATTTTATTTTACGCCAACGAAATAGACTATAATAATACAATAATAATCACAATAATAAGTCGAGTTATATACACTGATTTATTAAATTTCTTTGTGTGACA
Organism: Dolichovespula sylvestris; assembly: GCA_918808275.2. Lineage (NCBI taxonomy): Eukaryota > Metazoa > Arthropoda > Insecta > Hymenoptera > Vespidae > Dolichovespula > Dolichovespula sylvestris. The sequence continues at coordinate 2,652,887 of OU964964.1, read as the reverse complement.
ATACCAACCGGAACATCGAAAATAATTTTTCTAGTCGCGTAAGATCGAAACGAAAATTTGATGTGTTTCGAAAATTTTCAAGCTGCAAATATGCAAGTTCTTTTATTGATTCAAACGAATTCTTTTATTTGCACTACCTTCTAGTTTTATCGTAATATGCGCGCGCACACGCAAAGAGAAGTTCTCTGCGTGGAAATAAATACTAATATTGTGCCGTTGTCATAAATGAATTGTTGAATAAAAGTTACAACGAACTCTTAGGATATATCTTTTAATCTGCTTAAAAATCGACAGCTTTGGTGCTGTTAAGAATAAAGTACTACTACGAGCTTGCATCGAATTACGTCCTTTAAAATTATACTATAAAGCCGAAGAGGACTGTTCAGCTAGATTGAAAATTCTCTCTAAAATGAGATTACACGAGAGTATTTCTGCGCAAATTTCACTCTTTCTTGTTTCTCTCTTTCTCTCTCTCTCTCTCTCTCTCTCTCTCTCTCTCTCTCTCTTTTCTTTCGTCTTTTTTTGTTTTAGTCGATAGCTCAAATTTAAATTTGAAAATAAATTTCGTTCCCGATCGAAGAAGCGAGAGTCGATAATCCGAACATAAAAGGGACGACGGTTTACCGTTTTAATTCGGCTCTTTAACACAACGGATATTTCATAATCAGATTCAATATTCTCTCTCTCGCTTAGAAGTTTAGCCAACCAACGTTACAGTGGGAAACGTTCAAAATCAATTACGGATGTTGGCTTACTTTAACCGAAGCGCTCGTTACTCGAACGGCTGATTCTCTGTACGACCTGAATGTCTGTTTTGGTGTCGCGTTTAATGCATGTAAATTGTAATCAGCCCTCGCGAGGCTATCGTTCGGACCACTGATACGTCGATAATGACTATGCAATGGTCGATGCTTGTCGGTACTTCGTGGCTGAGAGCAGCTTCGTGCATGAAAGGGTGTGGAAGGATGGTATAAGGGTATGTACACGTTCGTGACGATTTAAAAATTTGATTCGATGTTAAATTATCGATTAGAGGCTTTAGACTCATCGTCGTAGCTTGTAGAGTAAATATCTGAGATCTAACATAAAATCATTGTTAGTGAAGTAATGAGAATTTGAAATTTCCGTTTGTCAATTCTGTCGAATATACACTAGTTCTTTACTTTTTTCCCCACGTATTTGTCGCAATCGTGTACGTAGCTTAAAAACATTTTGAGCGAGCCTAAACGCTCTTCGCTTTGATCCTCGTCGATTGACACACAAACCGGGCTACCTACGCTAACTCGTTTGTTTATCCCCCATTTCGAAAATAACGCTATCTGGAGTGGCAGTAGGGTTTATCGTGTACCACTGTAAAAATAATAGGATAACGTGAACGGAAATTGTGCAACGGTACGCAATGTTACCGAAGATAAATCGATCGAATATCATCACTTTTCTACGAGATTTACCTATGGTTTTGCTATTCTGGTTCGATTTTTAAACTCTTTCTATGGTCAAGTATTACGAATGACTTTTTTATTGCCAACTTCTTCTTTATTATCTCGATTTGTAACTTTGTCATTTAATTAATAAATACTGACGTTACTTAATTTCTTTCGTTTCCATAAAATTGTAGAAAATTTTTCGTGGTTTTCACTTCGAGTCAAGATTTATAGCGAAACTCTTACGTGTTCGAGAACCATTCTTCGAACAGCCTCGACGCTTCGACGTGAATTACGATTCGTCATTGCGACGAAGACCGATATTAAGAATCTGTTAAAAGTACATACGTACGTTTTTGTATTTTGCAAACGATACCATACGAAGTTGATAAGATTCATAGTAATGTGAATCAATTTATTAGTCATGCAGAGGTTGCGTTTGATTTATCATATAGATGTATATAAAATCTCTTTTTAAGAAACAATCTATTTTTGCTGTAATATAAATTATAACTATTTTCATAAAAATAAATATTTTTCATGAATTTGTAAAATTCTTCTTTTTTTTTTTGCAAAAGTTGATCTTACGATAGAATTTTAGAATGTCCGTACTTCTAAAATACACTTATATTTTATAACAAATTTTTGAGATCGTGATTTTCACACGGTTAAAATGATATATAAGGTAGTATAGATTGAAAGAAATAACTTATCGGTGTAAATAATTTTTTTTTTATAATTTAGAAAATGTATTTTTAAAGATTATTCATGGCGTTCTGGCAAAAGTTGAACGACCGAGCAGGGATTGATTTCTCGTGAAAAAATAAGTCGAAAATGTAGAGTTTTTGCGTATGAGACTATGTTTTCGAGAAAATATAACTTTTAAAATTTATTCAATATATTTGTACTTCAAGTTTTGATTTGATGTATTTGCTTTTACTTGTGTTTGTAAACACGAACACGAGTAATATTATTTGTTTCCTCTTGTTTCCACTACCGCGCTGTAACAGCAGTCTCTTTCGATCCGTAATAATGTCAAAATATACTGTGCGAGAATATGTGGACATGATCCTCTGTTTAGGATCATGCTATGGTAATGCTTTCAGGGCAAGTATTTGTATAAAGAACGCTATTCAAATCGCCGCCATTCTGATCGATGTATGATTGTAAGAATAAAATGAAATCTTCCGGAAGGTGTTTTTTTATATCTATTTTAAATATTAAATACAAATATATCGAATAGATTTGAAAAGTTCTTTTTCTCAAAAACGGAGGTTTATATACGAAAACTGTATTCTACATTATCGAAAAAATCACTTTGACGGTTTTTAAAAGTTTGTCGGATACCGTCGAAAGATTACTTACAGTAATATTTAATTGATTATTAATATTGTATTAATATTACGATTATTCACATTTAACTATAGTATAATTGATTCTTTTGTTCCTTTGAGTTTGCGAAGGACGTATTTAGCTTAGGTGCTTCGATTGCCTCAACAAAGTAGAATTTCCCTGAAATGAGTAGTTCTACAATACTTTCCTTATTATACACGCAGATATAGATTACACGCTTATAGATTATAGATTACACTCAGTCAATTGCACACTACATTGATCCTTGCATTCGGTAGGGATAATATCCCTTTTCTCGTGCAAGCACAAAAGGGAGCATTTTGCATACGTTAGGTGTATTTACATAGGAACGTCTTAGGTTATTGTAGTAAACACTAGGATTTCGTGATGCGTACGCTTTTAGACTATTAATGTTTGCAACTAAAGCGAAATTTGGTTAACTGAGCGAAATGTGCAACCCGAACCGTTTGATTATTAGATTAAAAAGCTGTCATTAACCGTTCCCATCGTTTGCTATTAATGACAAAATTAATACAATCGATTTTATTACAAGAAGAATAATGATGATAGAGTTTTTGAATTGGATTTCGTTTTTCCATTCGATTTGAAACATTACTGTTATGGGTCAGGAACGAAAAAAGCTATTCGTCTTGACGTTCGATTAAATGTTTTAGAGAGAGAGAGAGAGAGAGAGAGAGAGAGAGAGAGAGAGAGAGAGAGAGAGAGAGAGAGAGAGAGAGAGAGATCGATCGATCGATCGATCTCTTGATCGTGGCCAGTCTTTGAAGACAACAACTGGATACTGGATGTATTGAGAGTACTTGAATTAAAACGTATATCGGAATTCGATCCAGTTTATGGTATTCCCAACCAATTGCATGAAAGCTTCCTCCCTACTCTTTTTCCCTTCTGTGCTTGACTCTATTTCGAAGTTCAAACGGGTGATATTATTATTACAATCACGATAACATTTTACGTTAAAAGCTTGCTGTCGATAACCACGACGATAATTAATACGCGATAAATGAATCGGAAACGAATACATACATTCTATATACTCGCACGTACTCGTTTTCGAAGTTCGTCATAAATCCTTTAGGGAAAGTAAGAAAAAAAAGGAAAAAAAATAATAAAAAAGGAAAACAAGATATCAGGCGAGCCATTCTTCGCGGCTGGATAAATCACGGAGAAAATGAACTCGAACGTTCCTCGCGTATTCTCTTTCTCGCTCACACGCATCGATCCATCACAGGATTCGCGACACACGCAGCAATATATTCTCGGTGTGTGAAACATAGTTCGAGGGAAAAGATGAAAGAGAATGTCGATAACGTGTAGAGAGTACATTCAACGCGAAATTTTAATTCGGACTGAAAGTAAATTTGTTTCTTTGCTGACATTTTCAATATACCTAATTATTATTTACATTAATATATTTTAAGAAAAAATCAATCGTCGATGACAATTGATTCATACGTACCGTTTTAAAAATCGTACGTTTTAAAAATTCATCAACGACGGCCTTATATGCGTCGATAAACAAAATTTTGAACGAGATTCATTGTCACCCTTGAAAAGTTCAAAATCCCGGAATAAACGTTAGCATCTCTATCGGTCGATGATCTCGCGATTGTTACGCGTTTGTCGCGCTGGTAGAATATTAAAACCGGATGATCATGTTCTCTCTTGCCGAAGGGTTGCGTGGGGAAAGGGATAGTCGGTAATTTAACGAGGCAACAGAGAGAGTTGCCGATAATGCGTTTGTCTGCGTGGATGCGTTTGTGTCTGCGCGGTTAAAAGGGATGCAGCGTCCCACAGTTTTCGACCAATCGCAAGCGAAAGGCAGTCCTAGCGGCGTGAAAATTGATTTCTACCTCCTCTCTTTTT
>OU964964.1:2597747-2647723 GCA_918808275.2 Dolichovespula sylvestris | reverse complement strand
TTGACAACTGATAGAAATATTTATTCGAGAAATTTCCGTCAGAATAACAGCCTTCGCCGTGTACGGATATTCACTCTCTCTCTCTCTCTCTCTCTCTCTCTCTCTCTCTCTCTCTCTCTCTCTCTCTCTCTCTCTCTCTCTCTTTCTCACTTGCTTTCTTCGTTCGTTTTCTCGTGAAGCACTCGCCGATTTCGTCGATAAACTTTATCATGAGGATTTTGCGTTTTCACGTTCTTTTTTTTCCCTTTTTTTAAACGTGTACGTCAAAACAAATATAGGACAGCGATTTACTTCCAACGTAGATGTGAACGTAGGTAGATCTGATATATACCACACACACACACACACACACACACACACACACACACACACACACATTGTATATATATACATAGAGAGAGGTGTTCTCCATTTCTCTCTCTCTCTCTCTCTCTCTCTCTCTCTCTCTCTCTCTCTCTTCCTCTCTCGTTTTCTTTTTTCATAAACTTTATAATGGTCTGCCACGAGTGTTCGTAGGCTATCTTCTATGCATGCAATTTTCGATCTCGTTTAGCTATCCCTTTTTTGTAATATAAAGTGTATCGTTACAGGAATGTAACGAAGCTATTTCGTCGATCGATCATCGGTATTTGGAGGCTTGGGAAAATATCTCGGAAATGTTCGATTTTAAAGAGAAGAGACGGACAAATGGATACTTAAGACAATGTTGAGTATAGAACTCGAAGGGAATTTCAAAGACGAGTTGATGCAACGATGTATGATATATGCAAATTATATATGATCATTTGTTCGAAGATATTTATAAAAGAGATCCAAAAAAGTTTGCACTCTTCCAAAAATATTGTATTTTTAACTCTTCGAGGTTGATAGTCTCCTTCAAAAAAAGAAGAAAAAAAAGATAAAGAAAAATAGAAAGAACAAGAAAAAAAAAGAAGAGAAGGAAACCTTCTTGAGAAATTCGTTCTCTCATCGTCATTAATTATGACTGCCGTGCGCCTCAGCGTGTTAGCTAGATGCTTCGTGGAGAACAAGGATGTGACTCGTGTCTCGGCGATTTGACAGATGTTTTCACTAAATTTATTAGTAGCCCCGATGTTGTCTAACGAGCGGCGTTGCACGAGCCTAATGTATTTCTTCTTGATTAATTTGTTCCCTCGCCGTGATCAAAACAAAAAGACAGAGAGAGAGAGAGAGTGAGAGAGAGAGAGAGAGAGAGAGAGAGAGAGAGAGAGAGAGAGAGAGAGAGAGAGAAAGAAAGAGAGAATGCAGCTCCGTAATAAAATACTTGGTTATATATCTAGTTTTCTCAGCTAAAGGTACAATTTCCTAATTAATCATTGAAAATCTCGACAGTGGAAAACGCGGAACTTCATTATTATTATTTGCCTACTAAGCACTCGTTTGTTTCTACTATTATACCAACTCAATTAAAAGCGAGAATCCTTTAAAATTGCCACTCTCTTCCCTCTTTTTTCAATTTCTGGCTAATAACTACTCTTATTGTTACTTCATCATCGATTTGTCGATAGCCGTGCGTGTTTGTTCCAATTCTTAGCAATCTTTGCAGCTGGTAAATGTTTTATCAATTATCCGTTTGAAATATTATCATGGATTTTGCTCACGTTAATATTAGAACGAGTATCATATGTAATGTTCATATTTCTTACGAGAATCTATGCAAATAGATAAGGACTTCTCTTTTTTTATTGTATAATATTTAATTGAATTTTTGCTCAGACATTGTTCATCATCGGAGATCAACATCGATGTTACTATATAGTAGATTTAGACCATTAGAAGCCTATTTAAGTATTTATAAGTTAAAAGCGAATAATAAGATGGAGCAGGGAAGGGGAAACAACGATTTCCTTTGTATAGCATAGGACACATGAATCGAATGTGGTCTAAGATGACAAGACTGAACACACTCTATCTCTCTCTCTCTCTCTCTCTCTCTCTCTCTCTCTCTCTCTCTCTCTCTCTCTCTCTCTCTTATTTTCCAGTTGCCATAACGGACCGACGGAAATAACTACTACCACATAGTGTCATCCTGCTGTTGTACGATTTCCGTTTGAACAACTGCGGTAAATTTAACGACGTGCCTAAGATGAAACTCTATCTTACTACTCAGGATACAATGGATACTTAGTGTCTAACATATATCTTTTGCTTTTCTTCCATAGCTATTATCTTCCATCTTCTCAGATGATTATCATTTATATTGAATCTATATAAAGTATTCAGTCATATTCGTGTCCTTGATGGGACATTGTTTTTAGAGTGCGATCTTATAGAAGATGAGGTTACAGTTAGAATATTTAGTTTAAATGAGTACGAACTAATCTCGAAAATGACGTTTATTTACAACATATTGTTTTGTCTTATATTATACTTGACTTTGCTCGAAATCGAGTGTACCTCTCAGCTACGAACTATATACTTATTCGAGAAGGGACCGTGGGTCGTACACGAGTTCCATCAGTTTCCAGGATAATCTAGTTTTACGTTAGGAAGACAAGATTCGCTTTTCCTTTGCCACCTCGAGCCAGCAGTTTCAATATGGCGTTATCGTTAGGTCTCCCAGTAATTTCATCGTATTCCGTGCTCTCCTACCATGCACTTCGTTCAGAACGAGTATTACGCTAATGAGAATTTTCACATTTTATTATTTCTTTTGATATTGCGGCAAATTAAAGTGTCTTCTTGCTTTTCTTTTCGCCTAGCCGTTCGTAACAAAAATTACCCGCGAGATTACGTTTCCTTATCGCTTATACATTTTTTTTTTACTATCATTAATGCACAGGGAAAAATGTGTACCTTAAAATTACGAGTACAAAAGAAAAAATAAAAAAGAAAAGAAATTCGAATCGACGCATTGTAAAAAGTCAATAAACAATTGATTGCGAGTTTTTTTCCAAATATGTTGTGGTACGTTCTTTTTATTTTCTCTTCGGTCTTATAATTATTTAACCTGTTAGCTCTGTACATTTATTTTCAAAGTGTTTACTTACGTCGTGTCACAAAAATGAAAAGATGGTGGGTATATTCGTTAAACATGGAATATATATGCAGCTAGTATAAAATTTAATTAAAATATAAATGAAATGTCAATAATTTTAATTTTAGTCAATAATTTTTTGAAAAATCAATAATTTTATTGCTCAAATTCGATAATATTATTTAGAAAACTTACAATATTCATAATTTTCATTAAAAGATAAAGAAAATAAGAAAAATCAAATACTCAAAAAAAATTGTAAATTATAAATTTAATTTGTTAAAAAATTCTTTCTACAAATGGCGTTGTAACATACGTACATTCCTACAAATTGATAAGTTACAGGCATAATTTAAAGAAAACAACTGATTTCTAAGGTCTATCAGAAATAGAAAAATTCATGCAATAGTTTTTATTAAAGATGATAAAGACTGTTAATACTTAAATAAGCAGCTGAAAATGACAAATATTTTTATCTTTCGGCTTCTCTGGAAGAAGTTTGAATTCATCAAAAAGAACAAAGAAAAGAATATATTCAGAAATTTTTAAATATTTTATCGATTACATCGTGCGCAATTATTTTTAAATGAATATATATATATTTCTTTGTTTGCTTTTTTTTGTATTTTGTTCTAGTATCAATATATACTAAAATGTTTGAGATTTACGAATATGCTATACTTTTTATTAACATTTTAATTTAAAAATTTAATTTAAATGATAATTACTTATTTTGCATGACGAGTGTACTCGAGTATATTCGTCAATACAGTTAATAAGGAAATAGAAGAAATTAGAAATAAGGAATGGAAAAAATGAGAAAGTAAGAAAAGAAAGAGAAAGAGAGAGAGAGAGAGAGAGAGAGAGAGAGAGAGAGAGAGAGAGAGAGAGAGAGAGAGAGGAAATGAGAAAAAAATACTTCTCCATTATTGTTTCTATTACCTTGTTCTTAGCAATTTGACATTTTCCCGTCGTTAATAGAAGCGCACAATGGATGGACATATATAAACGCGTTGTGTTTCGCTTAACAGAAATGCGATTTGTGTGTTCTTTCGCCTTTGCGAATTCTCTGCGGTTTATGTGGATATGAAATGAATGCTTATAACGAGAAATTCTGCTTTTCGTTCTCTTTCTATCTCTCATTTCCTCTTGTTCTCTTATTTCTCTATTTCTCTTTGTCTAGAATGGTAATGCAAGGGAGAAGTACGCTCGAGAGAGAAGAATTTTGCAAGAAAATAACAAAATGATAGGGCAGAGAGTAAGTGTTTGCTATCAAGAAAAGAAACGTAGATACGTGTCATTTCATGCGATTTTGTTACGTCGATATTTTCTTTTATACGCCGTGAACTTGAACTCTCAGTTAGTTGTCCCTTTTCCTTTTATTCCTACTCCTTTTACTCTTTCTTCTGTTTCATATGTACGTTTATTTTAACTTCGTTTTATTCTTGATCGAAAAAAAAAGGAAAGAAAAAGATTTTACTTATTCTCCAGATCTTATCTACGAGAAAAAATGTTTCTTCTTTTACTTTCTTTGTTTTTTAAACGAACGAACTTCCTTTTATCAGTATAATGTCATTTCTTTGTTCAAAGTTTTTAAGTAAAGATTTGATAAAATCCTTATTATTATGTTCTACCAATAAGAGTTTTTCAAAACTGTGGAATATCGCATAAGATTATCATCGAACATTTCTGAAGAGAGTTAAAAAAAAAAAAATAACGATAATTTACAGGTGTTCGTGGTTAAAGTAGTATCAACGTGAACCACGTGCATGTAACTTTTTCTTCGATAACCCAGAATTCGTTTCGAATCAATCGAAGAGACATCAAGAAACATGGCTTACCATTTGGGAAATGGTGGAAGACGATAAAGAAAAAGGCAAAGGAGAATTTCATCGATGGACGGGTTGCTGCTTGTCAACGGCGTTTTCTCCATTTTTCTTCAAGAAACTGGCACATAGCCGAGAACTCCTTCTCTCTTTCTCGTTTTCTCTAACGTGCGGTTTTGTTACGATATTCTATACGAGCATATATAAAACACATACACGCGAAAACTCGAAGCTTTTATTCAACTCAGTGCGTCACGGTATGCGTATTTTCCTCTTTTCGAAAAGCCAGGGTGACTTGGTTAGGGTCTGCCCGCTTAGTTCGAGGGTGGTAGTTGCTCGTTTACTTCGAGGGTGGTTGCCCCTATAGAAAGGATGTCTGAGAGTTCTCCTTCGAGAAAAGTGGGACTGGCTTCGTTAAGCGGCGTCGTTATTTGAAATACACGACGTGCATAAATTAGAATGAGATACGGAGTATCTCTTTCTCAATCTTTTCGGATCAGGGAAGTACGAATTTAAACGAGGTAGTCGTTCTAGTTGAATCGTAGATTGAGATTGAATGCTATCGCGTGATCTAATAAATCACGATCGATTTTTTATACCACAGAGTCCACCCTCGAGGACATCGTATTCCGTTAGAAATCTTTCCAATGTATGTTCCCCTTTTTTAACGTGAAATTATGAATTAATCGAACATTTTTTTATAGTTTCTTTGGTATTGAAAATTATTATCTTTTTTTTACTTTTTGTCTTCACAGTTTTAATCATGAGAAACGATCGTTTTTCATGTTACGCTCATCGTAATGACAGTGACATTAGGTGGGGGTGAACATTTTCTAGGCGATTTAGCACGCCCGTATCGGCCGTTATAGCACATTTTGGCAATCACGGGTCATCTTCCCTTTCTCTCTCTCTCTCTCTCTCTCTCTCTCTCTCTCTCTCTCTCTCTCTCTCTCTCTCTCTCTCTCTTTCTCGCTTGCTCATACAACTATCCACCTCATCAGCATTGCCTCTGGAGACTCGTTCGAATTTTCGTTTCAATGAAAATCATCGATATTGTTATCGCACTAGGAAGATATGTAATTTTGTAGCGTGGCTGATGAAAATGGATTAAATGCACTCGGCGCGCTCGTAAAATTATTCATCCTGTCGTTGCAGGTAAACACTCTCTATGCGTTATATATATACACACACATATATATACATTACACACACACACACACACACACATACACACAGAGAGAGAGAGAGAGAGAGAGAGAGAGAGAGAGAGAGAGAGACACTTTCGGAAGGTTGCAGGTAAATATAATATTTCGTGCTGTGTCGCGCCCGGAATTGCTAAACCGTGTCCGAGTTATTAAAGCGCAGTTGAACGTTACGACAAATTTTTCCGATGACATGCACGAGGTGAGAACGTACGAGTTGCGTAACTTTAATAAAGTCTGGCGTTCTTCCGTACCTTTTCGAATTGTTCGAAAAATTCGATGTATCCGTATAATCAAGATATATTACGTATGGTATGTACATACGTATGTCCTTTTGAAATAGTTCAAAATAGACTCTCGAATGGACGTAAAAAGATTTAAGATAAAACTGTTATTGAGTTAGATGATACTGTTACGACGAGGTTATCGGAACCGTAAAATAAAATCTAAAAAAACATTTGGAAAGTTTGGAAACGAATGGTATTGATTTGCATGAACGAAATCAAACGAATTTAGTTCATTACCATGATTAATGGTCCGAGAAGTTAGCGGTCCTTAATGGAACGATGTGTTCTGTTTTCATGCGAATTACTTTAATGAATTGTCGTATTGCTTCGTAAACGGTGAGAAATCGGCGCTGAACTAACATGCACAAATGAACAGAGCGATAAACGTTACTCGATTAAAATTAATAATTAATATTGTTATCGATGCACGTAATATCGTAAAGGGAATACCGATTTACTTTGCGTTTCCCGAACGCCAGAAGCGTCGAAGATTTATCGGATTATCATTCGTTATTATTATGGGTCACGATTGTTTAACTTGAACGAACACATCGAAATGTGCAAGGCTTGTATTGGTGTTAGTAGTGGCTACTACGAGAGTACTAGAACATACCGGCATTAATTGTATTTCGTGAAATTTTTGATTTTCTCTGCGTCTCCGTGTATACCATAACCATCACCGCCCTTTCAGTATACTCATTTCCCAATGGATGGTGAGTAAATATTAATTATACGTCATTGGTAAAATTCCTATGTAATGCGTTGGCTCGTGGCTTTTAGGAGAATAAATAACCAACGTTATGCGTCTCTTTGTATGGCATTTTATTGAACAAATAAATGAACAAACGAATGAACGTACGAACGAACGAACGAACGATGAGAAATTGTTTAAACATTTCTTTATTATCATTTTTGTTGTTATATTTGTTAGTATTTCGAGCAAGTATTGCGTTTTACGAGCACCACGAACACGTCTATCTCCGTTGAATGTAAAAGATCACAGTTTCCAACTAATCGATCGTGAATTCATATAAACCTGATAGATTTAACAACGTAAAATGGTATATTCCCATTTTTTAAAGCGTACTCGTTCGAATGAATAAAATAAATACTTCTCTCGAATCGGTCGATCGTTGTCATCTGGGTGGCGGCTTTAGATATCGAAGAAAATGGATCGAGATTATGATTTATGTACAATAAAAGTTGGAGTAGGGGCGATGAAAAAGCAGTTCCATCCGTTCCTTTGATTCCGGATCGGTTCCTCTTACGCAAGGATGGCTCTATCGCCTCTTCACGATGGCATTTCTCGCTTCTAGACCACTTTCCCCATCCCTGGGAGGATCAACCCGAGAGAATGGAATCATTCCAAATGAGATTACGACTTGCGCGGGAGCATTTTAAGCGGCGTCTTCCTATCCTATTTCACCTTCTCTCGATGGACACTGATTTTCCGACTATACAGCGGTGAGTCACGTCGTGCCGTTAAGTGCTACTTGTCGAGAGATTCGTTGAAAAAAAGAAAGGTAAAGGAAAGTATTCGACATTTTCGAGGATCTCTGAATCTCTGGAGGATTTCAAATCACATATAAGGACGATTGCTTACACCTGTCATACCATTCAGTTATTCTTTTAAATATATATATAAAAATCAGTCGATAATGAAATTTTTATTATATACATATATAAGAGAAATAAATCTTCGAAATGTGCTGTTTAAATTTTTATTGTAAGCTCATATGAAAAAGTTATAAAAAGCAACCTTTATTTTTTTTTTTGACAAATTGCAATTTTTTCAGTATTTTTTACTCGTAATCTAGTAAAATAATCCTTCTAATTAGTCGTTTGGTCAAATTTTCAAAAAGTTACTTTGTTGTAAGAAACGTGTGTGTTCAGTTTTATTCTTTATATTTAATAATAATAACTATTATTAACAATAATATAAACATATTAATAATAAAATAATATTTGAAGAAATGAAATAAAACTTAAAATATTCTATACAGATATTTTGTTACGAGTTTGTTATTTTAAAGTTACACGGCGTTTATGAAGAGTTTAGAGTATATTATACCTATATACTTTTGTCGCCACATATTCTTTCGTACGAATCATCTTCTCTCTCCCTTTTTCTATCAGTTCATTTAAAAGTGATCAATAATTGAACGTCTACATTGTTTTGTTTGAAGTATTCCATTATTCTTCAATTTCTCCTATTCTCTTTATTTTTCTCATTCTTCCTACCAGTAAGTTATCGAGCCAATCGTCTCGCAAAATGTGGAAACGTACTAGCTTTCTAAGCGAGGACATTCTATGGAAGTCTTACGAACGTTAGACACCGCGAAAGAGAATAATCGAGAAGTCAAGAAGACGGAAGGAAGGGTAGTGGGAGGAAAAACGGAAAACTCGGTTGCTCGCATAATTTCTCAGTCTGCAAGTGCATTGCTTGAGCATGGTAAACAAACCTTTCTTTTTCTTCGTGTATACCACACGTCGAGAAATTCAACGTATATTACTCTCGTGTTCGTGAATACACGTGCGAAAAGAGAGAGAGAGAGAGAGAGAGAGAGAGAGAGAGAGAGAGAGAGAGAGAGAGAGAGAGAGAGAGAGAGAGTGTACTCGGTAGGTGGACTCCTTCAACGAAACTGAAAGACGAGTGGCAAAGTATACTAAGATGGAAACGAGAGGTGGGGGGAGGGAGCGCCTTTATGGTTAGGTGCGGATACGGACTTTAATAAAATTGCTTCTACACCAAGTCTTCTTTGGCTGTAAAGTACTAGCTATAACTACAACCCTACTTCAATAACCACCCTCCCATTCTGCTTCGCGATATACAAACGTCTACCGAAACATTTACGGTATGTGCACACGCGTTCATTTTATTTTTTCATTATTCTTCAAAATAATAAATTAATGTTTTTATTAATAATTATAATTTTGTAAATTACGAATCCTTCTATAAAGTTATAAAATGATGTTTACAAGAAGTAAATACCAATAGGATTAAATAGAAATGGTTCATAAATTAAGTGGTATAGTAAACTCGAACGAAGTCTTATCAACGAAATCAAACAAGTTTAATTGATTTACGAATCGCAATATGAATAGGAAGATTATGGAGCCACTTCACGGAATGCTATAGAAATCTATTTGAATAACTTTGGAAGCACGAGTTTGATTAATAGTGTTCATTCCGAATAATTGTATCAAATAAGAATATTTAGAAGCATATAGTAAAATGATTAAAAAATATTGTGAAATTTTTGTTCTATTTTGATTTTTAATCAATTGTTTATTCCTCTGGAATAATTATAAAAAGAGGAAACACACACACAGAGAGGGAGAGAGAGAGAGAGAGAGAGAGAGAGAGAGAGAGAGAGAGAAATATTGGAAAATATTTAGACACATGTCTATCATAAATTTACGCGTGGCAATATGACAGCTATGTTTTTTTTGTGCTTCGTATATTTCGTTTTGTTCAACTTGTCAATCAGGTCATAGCAGAGTGAACGTTGCAAGAGATCGAAACCTAAAGGGAAGCTTTAAAATTATTTTTAATTTTATTTCATTTCAAATTTATTTATACCAATCAACTTGTAATTATATTTATTTTATTTTTATTAAAATCGTACGTAACTAAGATTAGTATTAATTGGACAAATATTTAATATGAAAAAAAAAAATGAATATTATCACATTCTTCCGTATAACTTGAATTTAGTTTTAAATTGTATAAAACAACAATTAGGATTGAAAAAGGATAAAGAACAAGACGAGACATTTCCTACCTCTCCCTTTGTTCCTCTGGACTATTTCGTGTAATTGCTAATTTTCGTCGATTGAGTCGAGCGTTTAATTACGAAATAACAGAAACGAGCCGTTCCAGCGGCACACTGGTACTTCTGGATTACAAGGGGGAGCACTTATTTCTCTCTCTCTCTCTCCTCTCTCTCTCTCTCTCTCTCCCTCCCTCTCTGTTTTCTCCTCTTTCTCTCTCTCCCTTTCTCTTGTCCTCCATCTTCACCTCGACAGCACGCGACAGTCTGAGTGAAGCCCACGGAATTAATTACGACTTGTAATTGCAATCGCGGTCGCCACGCGAGTTCCCCCCGTTCTTCCCAAGCTTCGCGAGATGCTTTATACAACGAGGAAATCCTCCACTTTAGAACTCGGCTAAAAAAAAAAAAGAAAAAAGAAAGGAAACGGAAAGGAAGAACATTCTCTCCTACCTTGGAAATCGAGTAATTAACGGTGATTTACTTTACCCATGTCCGTAAGTATTTTAAATAGTTATTATAATTATATCTCCATAATAATGTTTATAATAATTTTCTTTCTATAGATTTATTAGATAATCAGCGTGGGTTCTTTCAAAATCGATGCTACTTACCTCGATCGTATTTTTCTATTTATCTACCTATCTAAGTATAATACCTTATGTATATACGTACATAGAGCTTTCCAGTGCATCCTAGAGCTGGCTGATTTTGTTTTCGATGTTCCAGATCGAAACTGATTGACGTTTAGGGATAGAATCGCCCGACCCCAAGTTAATTACGAGACCTAAGCGAACCGCAAACTCGCTCTAAGCTGGCCCGGCTAAGCTTCCATTATAATTAATTAATTAGTCGTACGGGATGGCTCAACGGATCGCTGCCAATTCGCTTGGAAATTCCATTTGGTTTCCGCATGGCGAACGGTAAATGTTAAACGTTTGGCCGATAATGCATTTTGGCTTACAAACGAAAAGTACTTGTACGCTGTCGTTATTTTGCGACGAATGTATTTTCTCAATCGTTATCTTCTCGAGATTTTTTGAACCGGTAGATATTACCATTTTCTTTCTTTTTTTGATGTTGTTTCAGCAGAATTAAAAGTATTTTTTCCAGTAAGGTATTATAAGAAGAACAGCTTGATCGGTAGTTTTGACGAATTTTTATTAAACGAAAGCCTAAACTATAATAAAGAATCGTTAAATGTATACATATTTTCTATCTATATACAATATTCTAATTCTTCGTAACGCTTTCGTACACAGTCAACAGTTTTGGCAATTGATTACGTCTGATCTCTGTCTTTCTTTCTTTCTTTTTCGTTTGGCAGGAATCACACATGAACTTCAATAATTCTTTAATTCTAAAGATTTTTTCCGTGTGTCCGGAACCGAACATACCTCTTTTATTTCGCCGTTAGTGCTGTTCGTAAGAACTATCGTTATGAATAAGTGTAATATTGCTTTCGCAGCACTATGGAAACGGAATTTCCTGTTACTTATTTATTTATTTATTTAATTATTTTTTCTTTTCGTTAGATATACACGTTTGTACGAACAATCGTTAAGTTGCAATTTCTTTGTTTTCTTCTCTTTATTTTTCTTTTATTTCATTTGATTTTATTTACAATGATTTTTTTTCTGCATATCGTACATCGATGAGATTTAAAATCGTAAGACGGGAAGTATTGTATTAAGGAGAATCGAATAAACCACTTAAAAAATCAGTCTTCGCGCGCAAGCGATTCGAAGTTTTATGGAAGTCGTTGCGTTGTTGCTTGGTAGTACATATGAACGATCGGACAACGATCGATTTTCTTTAACTATTATCGCGTTTCTCTCTATTTATTTAAAAAGTCTTCATCGTAAAGTTTCCTCCTTTGTTGATCGGTCGATCTTAGAGGATCTCGAAGGATTGGAGGAAAAGCAAGTAAAAAGTTTCCGATCCCTTTTTGGCACAGTTAGTTTAACCAGACAGCGTTCGAGTTGAAGAGTGTAAAAAAGAAAAAAAGAAACGAAAGAAATAAAAAAAAAAAAAAAAAAATACGAGAGAGAAGAAGAACTTTTACGAGTATCGTAAGAATTTTCTGTGGTGATAAACCATTTAGGGTTCTACGTTGATTTTCGCGTAAATGAGAAAGTTTGATGTGCGATTCGAATTTATTGGCGAGTTTTGAAAAACGAACCTTTTGCGACATTTCGAAAATGAAATATATGTACTCGTCCGTTTTTCTCTTTATTTTTATAACGTGCCATGAAAAAAATGTCCATTTACTACGCACCGATCAGAAGCAAACTCTTCTCGAGCGGGCTGATATCCTTGACTATTCGACGTTTGGACGGTCGTCGTTATTTTGATATCGAATAAGTTAGCCGAAGATACCTGTATATGTCGAAACGCTCTTCATCTCAATATCGTGCTCGCGAGCTTCGTGCTTGCGAGACTCGTTGGGCTTGTGCTACGAGTTTAAAGGTGTAGTGCCGATGTTGCTGATAAAGCTGGGACACGGATTCTCTGCTCGATCGCCGCTTTGCAAGGAAAAGTGCCTGTAGGACATGTACTCTGGTGGGTTTGAGGTTATCGGTTGATCCCTTTTAATGGCAGCTCTTTGCTTCTTCATCTTCATGTAACCTAATACTGAGATTAACACTATAAAGACAACGAATCCCATGCAGCTACCGACTATCAAACCCAAGCGTCTCGTTAGAATGTGAGCGAGTCCTCCTCTATCGTTCATGGTACCATCACCGACTATCGAATCTGGAGCATCCAACGTTCTAACCTCGGTACATCGACTTGTTGGTGAGTCGGTCATAACCGGTAACGTTGATCCTTCGATTAAATCGTCATGAGAGGAATTCCATTGCCAAGCACCGATATCTTCTGGGATCGGTGTACCCCAACTACCAAGACCTAGTACGCAGATCAGGTATCGAGTGTCCGATGACAGTTTTGTCAGTTTCACCGAGCGTGCTTTTGGATCTAATAGTTTACCACGTACCTGTAATCAAATGATTCATTTCCGATTCTATCACATTTTCTCACTTGCACTTGTGGAATTTGTAAGGTTAGAAAGAAACTAACACTCACCTCGGCGACATTATCCAATGCATGATAGGCTACTTGATAACCATGAAGTCCCGAATGATTCCTGCTTTGCCACGATACCAACACCGAGAATGGCTGTATATCCTGGATTGCGAGTTTGAGGACAAGAGGAGCGGAACAAAAGGCATGGGGGTCGAGATCGAGAAAAACGAGTCCACGAAGCTCCGGTGGCTGTTCGCATTTCAGTAAACCACCCTCGACGTCACCCACTCCGACGCCGTTTCTTCCACGGCCGCGACCACGACCTACTCCACCGACCAACTTCTGATGATCTCTCAACCATTCCCACAGCTCCTGTGACTCGCAGCCACAATGTAAGGGATTTTCTGTGAAGGTTAGACTCAATGAGATTTATCATCTTATTTCAATCGATACTCGGATTGATAGTGGAGAGGTAAAAATCGGGATGATTCGTAAAGAGAGTAGGTGTCAGATGTTCGGAGATTTCGTGGAAGAGATTAGAGGGAACGTCTGTTGGGTCTTAAAGCTTGACGGGAGATTAGCCGGTAAACTTTGATAAGAGGATGGGGTAGAACAGTTAAGCCGGGCTTGTTTGATTGTCGTAATACTGGGTATCGATTCGAGACGACGGTACGTGACCGGCGATATGATTGGATTGCGAATACAACCGGTAGCAACTTCGCTTGGATCGATAGTCGATTCATACATATAAATGTTCTGGTTACTGTGTTTAGAAATTCGCGTGAACATTTTATATGAAAAAATCGAGAAGAGTCAGAAACATTTTAGGTGAGGATACTTATCGTTATAGAAATTATCCTTATAATCATCGTCATAGCTAGTGTTGCAATTAGTTAATCAAGTTCTTATTCGTAAACTATACGAGTTCTTGTTATTAATAACAATGAATGTAGAAAATATTCATTAATTTTTTTTTTTTATAAATAATGAGTATGTAAATATTGTCAGAAATTTCTAGAATATAAATATAATATAAATAAAAATAATTAGTTCCTCGTATAATTTAAGAAATTAACAAGAAAAAACAAAAGATTGACAGAAATATACAAACAATTAGTATTCGTACAGTTCATAAATTTTTAAAAATTCATAAAATTTAATTAATTTGATAATAAGAACTAAAGTAAACAGTTAATTAATACATTGTACCGTTTTATCTTTATAATTGTTGCAATTCTTATAGATATTGAATTATCTGTTTATAAAAAATAAGTTAATAAATTACAATATCACGAAATTTTGTTTGAAATTGATTGGTTTACTTGGTACTTGTTAAACGTCAATAATCTTCGCGGTAAATGTAATCATGGAGAGTCTAATATTTGAGGATAACACCGAGTAGAAAGAGTAATAGGACTGTATACATGTTAATTTATAAGACCTCAAGTTACCTTCGGCTCGAAGACTTCGTATTTGTGTCTCGAGAGGTCGGAAAGCGTTCAGGGGAAGGTTCTCCAAGTAATTTCTGCTTAGATCAAGAAGCCGTAGTTTCTTCAAAGGCTTAAATGCTTCGCTGGAGATCGCGTTTATCCAGTTACCATAGAGATGCAGCTCGACCAGGCTAATTAAATTCTTGAACGTCACTTTGCCGACGATACCGATCTGGTTGTAGGACAGGTCCAGTACCTGAAGAGACTTAAGATCTTTCGGAAATTCCTCAAGTTCCTTTAATCGATTGTGCGTGAGATTCAGTACTCGCAGATGCTCCATACCTTGGAGCCTTTCTTTCGGTAAAATTTCTAGGCTGTTCATACCTAGATGGAGGGTCAATAGATTTGGTAAGCTACGAAATGCTCCTGGAGATACTCTTAAGATGCAATTTTGACCTAAAAAGAGGTGTTGAAGAGCCGGAAAAGCTTCGAAATCTTGTGACGTGACGATGCTCAGATTGGTACCAGATATGTGAATCTCTTGTAGGATCGGATACATAGCCTCCGAAGGTAGATCATGGATTCTATTGAGCGGATTTCTTGTTAGATTCAGCCAGGCGAGACCGGGAAGATTTTGTCCGGATAGAGCGACCGCTGGTATTTGTCGAAATTTATTTTCCGATAGGTTGACGCGTCGTAACATCGACGAATGTGCGAAAAAGTTAGCAGGTAAAGCATTCAAGTAATTGTGGCTGAGATCTACGGAGAACAAATGGGATAGATTGGCTATGGCAAAGCCAGACATTGTGTCTATCCGATTGTGGCTCAAGTCCAATTCTCTCAAATACTTTAAACTAACAAAACTGGCCACGTCCACATTAACTATCTCATTGTTGGATAATGTGAGTATTTCGAGGTTGAGGGCGTTTGCCAATGCGGAATAGGGAATGTCCAGAAATCGGTTGTGATCTAAACGAATCTCACGAAGTGATAACAATCTGTCGAAGATGCCAGGTGGTAGAGCTCTGAGAAGATTCCGATTGAGATGTAGTCGTGCCAAATTTCTATTAAAAAGGAAAATGGTCTCGGGTAATTTCGATATTTTTGCATCGTCGATGAAGAGGTCCTGAAGGGAAGGCAGACCATTTAGACTGTGTTCCATGATGTGACTGAAATTATTCCCGGAGGCGAGCAATGTTCGAAGTCCTGGCACGTGGAGACGAATAAGAGCGCTGGCGGTTATCAAATTATCTTCCAAATTGAGGTAAGACAAATTTAGGAGGCCACCGAAGACGCCGTTTTCTAAACTCGTTATAGAACAATTCTTCAAATTGAGCGTTTCTATTGGTAGATCCTCTTGAAACATTGTGTCTTGTAGTACGGCGAGACGATTATTCGCTAAATCCAACACTCGTAATTTTTTCAGAGCCGTCAGAGCGTAAGGATCCAATCTGCGG
Source organism: Dolichovespula sylvestris (assembly GCA_918808275.2). Classification (NCBI taxonomy): domain Eukaryota; kingdom Metazoa; phylum Arthropoda; class Insecta; order Hymenoptera; family Vespidae; genus Dolichovespula; species Dolichovespula sylvestris. Next base: position 2,631,723 of record OU964964.1, on the reverse strand, counting down.
AGACCATTGTCCTGGAGATACAATTCCTCGAGCTTGTGAAGTTCAGAAAAAGTGCGTGCAGTTACATGACCGAGCTTATTCATGCTTAATTCGAGGAATTTCAGTGCCTGCATCGGTTGAAACGCGGAATCCTCGATCTTGGATATGGAGTTATTCGTTAAGTACAGTCGTTCGACCAAGAGCAAGTCTCGGAAGAGGGGAGCTTGTAAGTGTGTTAATTTATTATGGCCGAGCCACATAATTCTAACGGAAGCCTGTCCGCGCAGAGAATCGTTGTGCAAGACGGCCAGAGCATTGCTGTCTAATTGAATCGACACCAGAGAACTCCCACCGGATGAAGATTCGGAAGCGGATAGCTGAAAGACGTCGCCGAGCATCGTCAACTGATTTCCTTGCAAGTTAACGTGCTGAAGACTGTTCAATGTTCTCAGCGCGCCAGTCTCCATATCCGTGATCGCGTTGTTTTGGAGATGAAGCTCGAGCAAAGCGGGTAACGGTGAAAATACTCCTCTTTTTACTTCGGTTATTTGATTGTCTTGCAATCTCAATTCTCTTAATTGATGCAACTTAACGAAAGTGCCCGGTTGAAGTTCTCGAATTTTGTTGCCGTCTAAGGACAACGACGAAAGATTTTCACAATGATCGAGAAAATCTCTTGGAACCTTTTCGATGTAATTGTTGCTTAGATGTAATTGTGCCAGTTGAGTCAGGCTGACTAAACCCTTCGCGTCGATTCTTCTGATGGCATTTTGTTGAAGATAAACCACAGCGAGACTGACACTACCGGCGAACGCATCTCCAGGAATTTCGAGAATATTGTTTTCCGCGAGATAAAGTTCTCTCAACTCCGGTAGCCTCGCGAATACCCCACCTATATAATGGATATGATTGTGGCTGAGATCGATCGTTCGGAGTCTCTCGTTGCTTTTAAAAGTAGTCACGTCGAGAAAGACTATTTTATTGTGACTTAGGTCTATCGATTCTAAGTCTTTCAACGATATAAAAGCATCTTTGTGAATTGTTTCGATAGAGTTGTAGTAAAGGGAAAGAGTATGTAATATGGGACAAGGTCTGAAACAATTCTCAGACAATTTTTCAAAATTATTGCTACTTAGATCGAGAATCAGTAAGGAACCGAGGAGACTGTAACCATCGTCCGGTAATTCAGAGATTTCGTTATAGGAAAGTCGAAGAGAGGCCAAGCTTTCGAGTCTCCTAAGTGGTGCCATCGGAAATAACTTGAGCTTATTCTCGGCTAGATCCAGATCGCTTAGACTATCCTCCAGTCCAGCGAACGCGTATTCCGATATCTTCAAAATTTGATTGCTCTTTAAACTCAATTTCAATAATTTCAGACCATAGAAACAGTACGAAGAAAGATCTTGAATTAAATTCGATTCAAGGTGAAGGACATCGAGCTTTTTTAAATCGGACAACGCTTTCTGTGGCACGTGTGTCAAACGTCCAGACAAGAGAGCTAAGGATTCTAAGCTTTTCCTTAGATTAGAAAAGGCGTCCTCGTTGATCTCTTTCAGCGACGAATGCGATATTTGCAGATGTCTTATTTGTGTTTCCGCCGGGAAGCAACCTTCTTTCAGTATCTCGATGCTTTTATCCAGTTCGTAGACGCTCAATGACTGTATTATCGTATCTGCTCCTGAAAAGATTCGAAAGATAGTTGCTCTTTTTTCTTTTTTCATTTTTATCTTTGATGGGAATAATTTTTTCCAAAAAATATCCGATATCTTTAGAACAACATTAGATATATCTAAGTATCTAACATGTTATCAAACTGCGATGAAAAATATTGATCACTTGATCACGTTTTATAGTTGTCACATAAGATTTAATAAAATTTGTATTGATTTTTTAAATATTTCTCTAGGCTTGGCTCACACACGATTTTCTTTTACAATTAAATTACGCTCTTACCACTCGCCGTTAGAACAGCTTGCAAAGTACTCCGTAGAGTCTCCTCCGTGGCGCCAGAACATTCGAGGAAGAGTCCATCCTGGAAATTATAGCAAGGGCAACCTGGAATAGATTCTGTTGGCGGACATTCCGATGTTTGTCCTATGGCTTTTAAAACGCTGAGATTTTGTATCAGCAAAGCCTGAATTATAAGAGTCAGACTTCGCCGACTCCCAGCACCACGTTTCCGTCTTTGCGGATCTCGCATCATCGTATCGTCATATCAGCTCCCTTTAATCTCTCGTATTTACGAGCTTCATCTGGAAAATAGAATTAATTGTTTCGTCTAATTGTAATTCTTTTGAATACATTATTGTAGATAAATTAGTCGTTAATTAAATTTAACTCTATATTTATCAATCATTTAAGTACGTGGCAAACGTATTAAATTATACATATATATGTATATATCGTATGAATTTTTAATAAATAAATTAACTTATTAACAGTTTACGTATGGCAATCGTATAAAATTATACGATTATATCTAATCAAGCGTAGTTCTCGTTTGACTGAAACGTTTAGCATGCAAATTTTATTTGAAGCTTATCGTAGTTATACGGAGAGTTTCGTTGAAACGTAAAGATCACTAAGTTAAAGAGAGAAAGAGATATACAGAGATATATAGTTCGTTATAATTAAGCGAGTAAATAAGATGGACGAAGGGAGAATCATGAGCGTGCATTTCCATTATATTCTCGAGAGAAGATATACATACGCGTCGTTTATTTAATCTCACAGGGAAACACCCCATAGGGGAGGATGTTCGTTGAATAGTCACCCGCGGCGACATTGCTGTCGTTGTAGACGTTAACTGTTCTCCGTCTGCGTAACGTCCGGTTTTGATGCAACGGAAACGTATAGCGTAACCCTCCCTTTCCGTCCTCTCTCTCTCTCTCTCTCTCTCTCTCTCTCTCTCTATCTCTGTCTATCTATGTCTCATTCAGTAACTAAGCGACGAATTCACGCCAGAGGCACATTAATTTAACTTTATTCTTACCACTTCCGTACGTATGAATTCAGAGAGAGAGAGAGAGAGAGAGAGAGAGAGAGAGAGAGAGAGAGAGAGAGAGAGAGAGAGCACGGACAGATACAATAAGCGATTAGATACCTTCTCAGTAGTGAGAAATATTTTTCATAAAAATGAGTTTTATTAACTATATTACAATCGTTTTCGTTGATATCAAATTTATAATCTCTTTGTAATCTTAAATTTGATCGTTTTTACAAGGTTTACATATGAATAGAATCTTTTAATAATTGGAGTTAAACAATTTCAACATTATGATCGTCTCTCATAATAGAAGAAATTTTGTTTTGAAGAAAGAAAACACTGACTGCCACGAATCTTACTCGTGAATTAAATAACATTAAATAAAATATAAATATTATCTAATTATATGTTATAAGTCGTATGCCAATGAAAAGAATATTTTAAACAATGCAAATAAATAATAACAATACAAAGTGAAAGTACATGAGTTCTTTAACAATTAATAATTGTTATTAATAATTTTTGAAAGAAAGTGATGATATAATTCCGTGACTAGTACATAAAACGTACAAAATTCTTGTCGAAGTATTAAAAATACTTCCTTTTATAGATGATCTCGAATAAGTTGAAAGAAAGGGCGAGGAGAAAATACGGTTTGATAGTTTCGTTTGACCATCCATACTTTTCGATTTTACTCTATATAGCCGTTAGTCCGAGTTATGCATCGCGTGCAGGAAACTCAAGAAAGCTTTGAGGAAAGCTCTGGGAGACGATTTAAAGCTCGACACATGTGCGAGTATAGTCAGTTTTCTCTTCCATGGCAGAATGTTTCATACTCCTTTTATCAGCTTCACGTTTTTCGTAGGAGAAGCACTTTTATGGGCTCAGCTCGTAAAGTATCGTACGTAATGCTTCGGTGCTTTTTGCGAAACGCATAAGAAACGCGTTAAGCTCATCTTCAGTGACGATATACATATATTTATGACATATATTGTTGTGAACAAGCATGGAGATGCTCGAAGAACACTCAAAGGAAGTAGGCTGTTTCCAGGATATCAGGATTCATTTACAAAAACACCATGCAGTTGCTTTTTTACAAGAGCTCGATTGGGAAAGACGTTTCATGCGAACGCTCCAGACTGCATAGATTATCGAAAAGTTGGACTTCTATATAGCTGCAAACAGTATTAATAAAGTTCAGTTGACGCTCCTTCGCGAGTCTACTATTATATATATATATATATATATATATATATATATATATATATATATATATATATATATATATGTACGTATGTATTTATCGAACATAGTCGAGGAAAGAGGTAGCTTTTCTCGGAAATCCGATTAGCGTGCATAAAGTCGATCCTTCGTGCCCTACCAACACCATGATTCCGTTCGTTTGATGTCACCCGGCTGATCTAAGAAAGTTGCTTTTCCCTGCAAAACAATTTCTTTTTTTTTTTTTTTTTTCATTTAAAATGTCAAATATTAGAATTAAATTTACTCTTTAAAATCGACTAACTGAGAAATTAATGCGATTTATTAAGGAATACAAACGGTGTTTAATCGTTCAAATCTTTTATTCATCAATGAGTCACTATATATTAATCGAGTTTAAATGACGAGGAGAAAAAGAATCACTTACGACACTTAATACGTATGTCTTTATCCAGTGTTACGAAAAAAACACTAATGCATATTTTATACGGTAATAAGTGTTTGAATTCTTTAGATAGCTGTTTTTTATTTTATTATTTACGGCGTCTATAGAAATAATTACGATTGTTTGATCTGTTAAATTAGCATTTAATTAATTGGTTAATTCGTTATAAAGATATGATTAAAGAATAATGTAAAAGTCATTTGTTTCTTAATGTCATTAAGAAAGTATTCTACCTTCCATTTTCTTTATATAAAATTCATTTAATTTATTTAAAACTACTTAAATTTTTATCTATCTCGTTACACTTTTCAATTTTAAGTTATATAAAAGTTTCAATTTTAAGCAGTGTAAGTTGTTAGTCAATAAAGAGAGATGAAGTGTTTGAGTCCACCGAAATAAGCAAATGAGGAGGTTTCGGCAAATCGATAGAAATAGATATTGCTCTGTGTTGTTTTGTTTCTACGGTGTTTTGGTTAATAACACGTCGAGGATCAGTGGCGAGAAGACACGAGCGAAATAAACACAACTTTTGGATTTGATCCTTAAAATTTCATTTTTATCCTTCGTTTTTCTCACATGTAAACAGTAGATATGTTTATTTTATTTTTATTTATTTGTTTTATAAAATACATTTGTCGCGTGTTAATACATTAATACAGTTTGTTCGGTAAATTAAGTATATATGTGATTATTTAACAGGCAATCGATCGATCATATGCGTCAGTGAATAATGAAAATTTGTTTGTCTCATCAATAAACAAAATTCGTCGAAATAGAAGAATTAATTTACGTACATGGCGGAGGAAAAATCCGGTGGACAGGTTTGATATCGCCACATTTCTCGTAGAAAGATGTTTTTCCCATTCATTCGTGGATATTCGCCGTTCGTATAAATTCTTGGAATCGCGATTCTTCCAAGCGAATATCCTCTCGCAACGAGGGGTCGTAGAAAGTTGTAAGAGAGGAAAACCATTTTAAAGGGTAGTTCTTTCTTCGTATGCAGTCGCAACTCGCGGTCACCTTTCGTTGCGAAAACTTCGCCATTTTGAATTCAGTTTGCAGAATGTTTTATGGGCAGTGGTATCGGTTTATAGCGGTATCGTTCGATTTAATTCACCTTAAGTCGCAAAAAAAGAACGAGAATGAAAACGGGAGGGAGGGAGAGAGAGAGAGAGAGAGAGAGAGAGAGAGAGAGAGAGAGATTGAGTATGCAAATTCTTTTATCGATTTAGAGTAGGCTATTTACGAACCTCTTCCTAATTTGCCAACAGAGTATTAATAAATTTCGAGTAGTGAAAACTTTTTCAGAGAATCATAAAACTTTCCCTTACTGGGATGATATCATTCCAATGATGTACTCACTTTCAAATTCTATTCTTTTTCATCGTTTTATGACGAATGACATAAAATAACATGAACTTTAACCCTTTACGTGAAATCTACGAATTCCTAAAGATACAGAAAGTAGATATATTTTATTCGATTCCGGTTATATAGTCTCGATGGTTCATTAAACTCTTTTATTACATGATCGTTACAGACTACATTTTTAAAGTCACTGGCCCATGATTCGCCATTTTTATTTTCTCCTCTCTCCCTCCTTCTCTCTCTTTTTCTTTTTTGTTCATTACATACGCAGCGTATTGATCCTTTTATCTGAATTAATTTCTTTGTATTTATTTTTCTTTCTTTTTTGTAATAAATTTCACCGCTTAATTCGCATTTAATTTTATTTTTATACGTACTCATTTTTATCCACCACGCAATAAATTTCGCAATATTTTTTAACTACGTAACTACGCTCTGAGATAATTTCTTATTCAAAATGATTTTTATTAATGTTTTAAAATAAATTAATTCACGACGGATCTTTAACGAAAAGCAGTACGTATCGCGAGCTTTTTAACGAAGAATATTTACCGGAGAGAAAGAGAAAAAAAACTCGACAAAAATTAGTTATTACTCGTGGGAATAGAAATATATTAGCATAGTGGGACGTTACGAGGCGAGAATTAAAATGCATCGAGAGAAAGAAGTAGTTAAGAATTCATCTTCCTTTTACTCTCTCTCTCTCTCTCTCTCTCTCTCTCTCTCTCTCTCTCTCTCTCTCTCTCTCTCTCTCTCTTTCTCTCTCTGTCTGTCTTTATCTCCCCATGTGATAAGTGCACTTTACGAGGCAGACATCATTTTGATCTAAACGCGTGCACGGTAGTACGTTACTCGAGAGCAACGACCGGCCGCGTAGACTTTCTTGCGCATACGTGCAAGCTTAGACTCTCTCACGCAATAGCTGGTGGTAATAAAGCGCGGAAACGTTTTGCTTCTACGTGAAACGATTTTAACGCTGTGGCGAAAGGAAGCTGGTCTCGTACCTATAAAAAAACACATATACATATATGTGTATCTGTTCATTTGTAATATTCTGTAAACATATACGTATCTATTTATATACATATACATATATATATACATATATATAGATATATACGTATATATATACCTAACGTCCGTTCGAATGTTAAATATTATACGTACATAAAAGAAAAACACTCGTTGGTATGTATATATACAACTCATTCGTATATATATATATATATATATATATATATATATATATATATACATATATATATACATATATATAATATTATGCAAACATAAAAATAAAATATGTATTAGTATAGATGATTCTACAAAAATAAGAATTATTTAATAGTATTTTTGTCAACATCCCTTTCAATATATTTAATGGATTTTAACTGGGTTATGATACGAAATGGAATATACTATTAATGTTAAAAAAGCGGCTAATTAATTACATAAATATGTATTTATAATCTACGAGCATTTTTTCAAAAAATATGATCAGGGAACAGAGAAGATTTTTAGAAAACTGAAATATAAATAGAAAATTAAAGAATAAGTATTTAAAACTATATAGTTTAAATACAAACTGGTATTCCTTTTACTAAAAAAAAAAAAAAAAAGAAAAAATAATCTTCTATACTAGCAATCACAAGTTTGTTTCTTTCATAGGAGAATAATTAGAAAATCTGTTCAATTAACATGAAAATAATTTTTTGTTCTGTTATTTTAAAAGTAAATTAATTACAATTCTTAAAAAATAACTTCAAAATAGGGAATTGGCCCAGATTTTTTTATATTTGGCTAGATTTGATATTTGATTAATAATTTTACCAAATATCGAATAATTTTGCAGATTACTAGAATATAAAAAAGTTTACATACGTACAATAAAAATATCATTGGGATGTCAACTTCATCGTAAAATAATGAAAATACATGCTTATTTTACATCAATTACTCTTAAAACAGAATGCTTTTGTTTCGCTAAAAGAGAATTTGTAAAAATCTTTGGCGTAGGACTATTACGACCAAACGTCAAATATCTCGACCCATTCTATCGAATATATACTTCAATAAACCTTTGTTAAAGAGAACTGACAATTCATTAGTGCGCTGGAAAGAGTGAAAATCCACGTCGCCTATTTTGTGTGAAACAAGATAATTCCTTTCAGAGCCACATATAAATGTATACAGGAAAAGTTATTTCTGAAGTTGGAAATATAAGAAATATAAGAAACTAAAAGAAATGGATTACTTCCAATAAACTACGAAAACTAATTTTATTACGTCACAATTTGCTAAAGGTTGATTTTGAATATTTCATTAATATCTATATTTTATAAATTTTGATATAGAAATAAAAAATAAATGAATATTAAAAAAATATTATGGTTTCAAAATATATATTTTTTATTCCTTTATTAGGTATATTTATAGTACAGATTTTTTAAATAAATGTACTATATTATGATTTAAATAACGGACTCAAACAGAAGATCAAAATGAAGCTGCTGAGCATACCGTTTATGTGATATAGTCTAAATGGATAATTCAGCAGAAGCTTCAGTAATCCGTATTAGAACATCCTTAAATATTTTAGATAAATTTGACATAAAAAAATTAAATATTAAAATCAGCCATAACAAACTAAATTTCAATCTAAATTCTGAAAACAAAAAATAAACAGATTGAAGCCTTCAAAAAATAATTAATATTTATTCTCTGTTTAGTTCTTTCTTCAACGTCATTTTCTAATGGTTTTGATTGCAAAGAGCTAATTATAACTTGCATAACAGTAACATAGAATAATAACTGTTAAGAATTAATGCGAAGTGCCTTTTAAATACAAAAATATATTCGTTTTAATATACATTTATCAATTCCTTGATGAGTATTCAATTTGTTACATTGTTTCTCAGGGATCGGAAGATTTTGTGGTTATAAATTTTAAAAATTTCGTTTAAATTATATAGAAGTTTGAGTTGAGGAACACTTGAAAGTTATAATTATAAAGTTATTAAAAACAATAAAGTTTTAAGATAATACTTACCAGTTAAAAATTAATTGATTTAAAACGTGCTCAACAGATCATATATATGTTATCGAAATGGAATGAACAAAAATGGCGACGATTCGCCAAACTTAAGACGCGCACTAACTGCACTTCAAACTCATTCATTTGGTTCAAGTGGCTATATCGTTGAGAGTGTATATGCCATTATAATGCAAATGATTCTAATATCAGGGAATTGAGAATTAAAACTTGGGACAAAGTTTAATGACGTTATCAATCAATAACATAGAATTTAATAAAATAAATAAAACTGTTGACAATATTAGTGACTAATGTAAAGTAGTTTTTTTTAACGTTTTCATGATCGTTTGTATATAATTCATACGTAAAACTATATAATTCTAAAACTATATCATTCGCATTAAAAGTATAATCCAACTAAATGATAATTAAAGTATATAAAGTAAGAAGCAAACAATTCCTATTTTTATAGTATCATCTATATATATATATATATATATATATATATATATATATATATATATATGTATTTACACACTGCATATATTGGTACATGTAATATTATATATTCACACACACTCAGAGAAAGAGAGATCTATATAGATACGAATATAGTCGTAAAAGAAAAATACATCCATCTTCTTGTCGAGCAATAAGAAATTTTCTTTGTGTTCTTTGTTCTGTTCGACTCGAAGATTCTCAATCATAAATGGTTTCCTGACGGCGTCAGAATAATGAGATTTTCTGTAAGTTAAATGATGACTTGTAGTCGAGATTCCCATTGATAATCCATGCCTATATTGGAAATCATCGAAACGTGTCAAACTCGAGAAATAATTGAGAAATGATCATGAAGGCGTGTCGTTATTCGATAAAATGCTGATTCGTAAGTTCACAGTTTGCTTATTAACATTATTAACTCGGAATGATTTCCACATTTTAAAAGGAAATAAAGTGAAGCAGCATGTGATTAGTTAGAAACGATATGCATAAGAAAATTATTTATCTGTTTCCTGATTAATACTGAAGTACACATACATATATGTATGTATGTATGTATGTATGTATGTATGTATGTATGTATGTATGTATGTATGTATGTATGTATGTATGTATGTATGTATGTATGTATGTATGTATGTATGTATGTATATATATATATATATATATATATATATATATATATATATATATATATATATCTTATATATACGTCGTATATTTATTGATGTCTTCACAAAACAGAAGGAAATTGCAAAAAACGCTCTTGTCTTATATCATTTTCATCTTTTTTTCTCATATGTGCCACTTCATATAATACTCGTTGCATGATATATAGGTATATCTTAAAAGCTCAGTATTCACTATACACCTTTTCTTTATTTCTTTCTTTATCCGCCTCTCTTCCTTCCTCGTGAATCCTGACTGCGCCATGAAAGATTACCCACCCTCCTTATCCACTACGTATCTTCTTAATGTCTTCTTCGAGCTATCGCTTATGTGAGCTGTCAAGGTCCTTTCTTTTATCCTCGACGAAACTTTGTACTCCGTGAAATATCGCAAAAATGGATCATCGCGGACAAATGATTCTACTCTTTTCAGGATAACGAAGTACATCATTTATATATATAACTCAATAATTTTGTTTGGATTAAAATGTTAAGTCCCTAATAACAGGCAACACACATTACGTCTGTATGTAAATGTTGCCAATCGTACTGATAGATCGAGTTCGCAAGTAATATTATCAAATGAGTATAAAATGATGCATTTATTTATTCAGGCACCATATATTAATATAAACGTTAATTATATTAGTTCCAACAATCTGGAAAGTTCACGAGAATGATTACTTGTGAGGATTCGTTTAAGCTATTCTTCAAGAAAACGCTCGAATCGTCGCTCTTGATAGAAAGACGAATCAACTTCAAGGAGATCTCTTTTTCTTTCTATTTCTGTTTCCTTCTTTCCATCTGGAATCCCCTGTGCCCGCAAAATCCAGTCGCTCGCGGGTTATTGGCTTCTTTCTTTCTCTCTCCCTCTCACTCTGTCTCCGCATCGCCTTTTAAACGGTTTACCTTGTTCCTCCATGGCAAAGAGAAAGAAGAAACTTCCAATTTCCGCAAAGCCTATCCCCTTTCTCAAACGTTTTCGCCTCCGGAGATCGTGAACGGAAGTGGCTCGAAAGAGGCTCCTCAGACCGAAGCTTCGAGTGAATCCATAGTGTCCCAGTTTGGATTACCGTCGACCCTACTTTTTCATCTTTTTGTCTTTACTACGGAGGCTTAAAAGAGATAGTATAAAGGGTAAGAGGCCAGGGAGGAATCTGGCGAGAAAGAAAGTGTGATAGATAGTGATAGATGAAAGGACCGAAGAATACAATAAGAGGGAAAGAGAGAGACAGAGAGAGAGAGAGAGAGAGAGAGAGAGAGAGAGAGAGAGAGAGAGAAGGGCAGACGACTAGAGATAGAAATAAAATCAAGAATATATTAAGAAAAAGGATAGAAAAAGGGAGAAAATAGAGAGTGAATCTTCGTGAATATATTTCGAGTTTCTCATCAATCGAGGAGTCGATCTATCTCAAATGCAATCCAATCAAACTTATTCCCCATTCGTTACCGTCAAATATTCTTGGTGAAGAGAAGTTATCAACGAAATTAACCATTCCTCTGATTTCTGAGAAATATATAGAGATTAGATGGATCAAGTCGAGAATAACACGTTCTTCCAGGAGAGTTCCGTTAGACGATGACATACGAATATGAGAAACGGAGAGAGAGAGAGAGAGAGAGAGAGAGAGAGAGAGAGAGGGAGAGAAAGAGAGAGACTTGTCCTTTTGAATGTCTACCACTTGAATTAGCCTAGACAGTAATACATTTTGTGAATTCCTTCGGGTACGCGACATTCCTCTGAAATACCTCGATTTAAAGGGCGTTGTGACGAGTGCGAACGTGATTTGAATGTTTCCTTCCTACTCAATCTGAATTGTGAGATTGAGCGAAAAAGGAAGGAAGGAAGAGGGAAGAATGATAGAAACTCATGCAGTTTTTAGTACACACGGTTCGTCATGAATGTTTCTTACTCTTTCGCCATAGCCGAGATTTTGCATTGTATAATTCGAAAATCTGTGACAGACATTTCGCGTTACAGCATGGATATAAATGTCGATAGACGCTGAATCTTCCCCACGAATAAACGAATTATCGAAATTAGTTAATTAGAGAAACATTCACGAGTTGAACGTAATATTGGCGATTTTCAATAGGAACAATGTGATATCGTTACGATCGGAATAATTCGTGCGCATTTGTTTCTATTTATTCATTTAATTTTACGATTTTCTCTCGGCCGTAATTTTCTCGTAAAATGGAAGAGAGCAAACGAGAGAAAAAGAGGGGTAGAGAAAAAGCTGTAACTTCTTCACGGAAGGCCAATTGTATGGCGAGAAAACAAATGCGAAGTATTTTGGTAGAAAAGCACTAGCGCTCGATCAACGAAAGTACTTTCTTTTCGGGGGCAACCTTTTGCGTAGTGAAAAAGAAAGGAGGTTCCTGTTAAGTTTATGTATATACGTGCAGGTGTGTGTGTGTGTGCGCGAGGTCCTTACGTAAGTGTGTTGTTGGAAAACGAGAAGTCTCCGATTCTCAGATTCCAAGAGTATTGGCACATACGTAATCTCCTTTCGGCCTCGTTCTCCGGAAATCGCTGATCTTCCAACCGGTCATTCCTTCTGACATCGCTTTACCTAACTCAAGGACTCCTTCGAGTCCTTACGTGGAATAGTTTCGACCTGCTTCGACGTGATAGCTTCTCGAAAATTTACTGCTCTCGTTGTACGTGCAGTAACTTAGGCTAGGATCGCGAAGGCACGAAGGAAAGAAAGAGAGATGGTACCTCCTCTTGGCTACGGCCGATTTAAAGTTCGAATGGTTTTCGGCTGACCAATCCCGTTTACCGACGTCCATCTTTTTCGAGATAAGGTTATCTACGTAGATCTTTACCTTCTGCTTGGCTCACAGTATTTCGTGCAATGAACAAAATATCAAAAGTTCCAAGTATAAGATTTAAAAAAACCTTAAATCGTGAAATATTAATAACGAAATGAATTTTCCAATATTATATATTATTTATACTGAATATGTTAAATTATTGTTAAAATTCAAGCGTGGTTTAATTAAAAAATGATAAAAAGGGACCATTGGCGAAAAATTTGTTTCTTTTATTTGATTTTAATACTGATGTATCCTTAAAAATTAATAAGTAATTTTAATGAAATAATAACAGTTTTTTAAATTTTGTATATAAAACTTGTATAAACTTTGGAGTGACTTTTAAAAAAATACCACCATATTATTACGTATACAACTTTGCTTCCGCCGTTTTTTCCGAATTTTGAGGCTTTATTAAAAACTGGTTATACATTTATAATTCAAAGTATTGTCAATCACTGGCCACTACTTTCTCCCATTTTTCGGGCAGCGTACGAATCCCGCGTTGAAAAAACTTGTCATCTTTTCAAACGATCCACGAATCGAAAACGGCGGTAGCAAAGTTGTACACCTAATATGTATATTAGTTCATGACACACTGAACACACAATTTACATTATTGTCAAATTTGTTTGTCCAAATTTACTTAAAATGAATAAAATAACCTAAATCGTTATTCATTATTGATATATTCACTACTTTAATGAGTCCAATTATGACCACCTGCACAGTAGACCGGGACGTGGATTTTAATGTTATATCGGTAAAAAATGAACTTTTTCATATCGATATTGTGGGACTAGCATCTCTATTTCATATAAGTAGGGATTCATGGAGAGATTGACAGAAGGGCCTGGGTAGCTTGAAGGTTAGAGGACCTCCTAGAAAACGACAGATCCGAGTTTGAGTCCCGGTCCAGACCCTATTACCTAACGAATTCTACAATATCTATTAAATTTATATTGCTTCTTAAATGCTTCTTAAAAAAAGGCTATGAATACAAAAAACTTATTTAATACTAGAATTAAATTATGCAGGATCATAAGATATAAATACAGACAAATGTTTTGAAGCTGTTTCAGAATTATAACGTGAAAAGTAAATGTAATTTTTTCCATGGTTTACTAACCTATGTAATATGTAATTAATTATAAAACAAAAGAATAATAAAAAGCATTGGATGAATACGAAGTTATCCTTTTTCTCCTGAACGTCCATATACGCGAAAGATTATGTGACTGATCGATAAAAAGGGATGGTGAATATAAATTAATATTTTCAAAATATCATTCTTATATTTGTGTGAGTATTAAATATATACGTGGATATGATAGTTTCATCGATATGAGAGCGTTGGTCGATTCGATACTTTACATTTCGAAACGTTGAGAGCGAGACCAAGCGGGAGATGAAGAGAGAGAAAAGGGGGGGGGTGGTAGGGAGAGGCGTTTTAGTGGACATCAGCAAAGTGAGTACTCTTGTTATACGCATCAACGTTAATAACGACACTCCACTCGTCGGCGTAGATCGGTGAAATATCAATTAGCCTTTTATACGTAAAAATGGATCGAGAATTATTTCGATGAAAGCACACTTTGGCGAGCGTAACCGCGAGTGCCCATGTGAAACGAGCTTTAAAGCTCGCATTTCGTTTGGCAATCGAGAAAGTTTGACGGGCTACCGCACGCCCAGTAATTCCACTTCGATCGAAACACAGGTGATTTATAATTGCTCTCTCACCGTTCGCTCGTTGGATTCATTTTGTGGACGTGTTGTTACATAGCTGCCAACATAGGTACATATTTTATGGAGTGAACGAAAAACCAAACTTTGTTTTTTTCCCCTCATGTTGAAGCGTTTGACATTTTTCGAATAAATTTAAGTAAATCGAGATCGAGTAAAATTATCGCGTTGCAATAAATTCTTTGAGTTTTATGGTGAATTGTAATGAGGTCGAACTATCTCTCACTTTTTCTTTCTCGTTGAAAACGAGTTCTACTTGCCAATTTTTCAGAGAAACGCGAGGAAGATGGCCGGATGTAGCACGAGTTCCCGAATCGGTCACGACCCGATTCGGAGAGACGATTTCCTGTCCAGGGTGTATCTAGATACGTTCGTGATCGGAAAATTTCTGTGACATTGGCAGATTCCCATTCAGTCGACCACATGCTTCGATTTCCTACCGTTGGCTTCTGCCTTGCCGTAGAAACTCGTTCTTTCCTTGTCATTCGTGGATAACCAGAAATTCAGTGCCCTTTCTGGAGCTTTACGATAGATCTCCAAATTGAGAATTCCTATTTGTGGAATCCGTGAAATATTTTTAGAATTAAAATCACTAAAACGTTGAATATTTTACGTGCTTTTATACCGAACATAATTTCACTGTACAATGATATTTTACAATATATATTTCACAAGTCGGCCACATAATGGAGTTAAAAGTTGACTTCATTAATTTAATAGTCTTTTTTTGGGTCGTTTTTTTTTTCAATACGAGACGGTCAGAAACAAAGGGCCATCCTAGCTTTAGTATCGATTCAAGAGAGTGAAAATTACTCTCGGGATTTGCTATAGAGAGTGGCCCGATACACGCTTGACGATAATAATCATTTATATTGCTGCAAGTTTAATCTTGGAACGACGGAGCGAGCACGATTCTCATACACCGACCTTTCCCCCAAGCTAATTTAAAGGTAAACGCCGAGGTAGCGTGAAATATTTTTACGCTTATATACGTTGCCATTCAACGTATAAAATAGTTCTCGGTGTGGTTACTCTTGCGATATAACTTCGAATGATTTCCATATTTTCTTATCCACGTTGGCGGTATTTTCAATTACCGATTTGAAAATCTTTCTTTTTCTCTATTCTTCTTATTCTTTAAAGCAGAAATGAACATATATAATATTTTTTACTCTAAAAAGATTCATACGCACTCGAATAATAATATTTCTGACAAGAAAACTAAAAATCAGTGTACGTAGGTAGACAGGTAGCTAGTTATGAGAAAAGCACAGTTTTTATTATTCGGATATGGAGTACGTTTCTTTATCCGATTCTAAAACTGAGAATATAACGCTTCCCTCTTCCTAGCGCCATACATTATGCCCTTTTTCCTTCCTGCGTGAAAACCTACCTACGCTGCATTTTCATTTTCACTTTTCTTCGTGTTCTTTCTGCACAGGTCTTTCTTCGTTTCAACGTTCTTCGCGATCATGCATTTCTTTCTTTATCACGACTTTTTTTCTTTCTTTCTTTGGTGAAACAATTTTTCTTAGGACAACTCTTCAAATAAAGGTTTCTCGGTTTTTTCGAATTTATATCATCGAAATTAGACGAGCAAATTTTTTCTATAACATTATTCCAAATACGAATATACGGAAAGACGAATAATATAATAGTAACAACAACAAAGATACTGTTTAAATAAATTAATAGTTAGCGGGAAACCGTTTACTTGTTTTCTGGACGAAATCCAGGAGAGACAGAAACGTGTAAGCTGGGTCATCACGAGAATCCTCGGCAAAAGGATCTACTTAGCGGATCGGTTTATGTCTGTGGGATTAGTTGGGTTTACGCCAACAGGCTGAAGAGAGAGAGAGAGAGAGAGAGAGAGAGAGAGAGAGAGAGAGAGAGAGAACTCGAAAAACAAGAAAAACATTATATATCTGTGCGTTTCAAATTAGTGCATGCGGGTGTGTATTTTGTAAACATGCTTAATAATGCATCGAATTAACGCACGATTATAATCAACTACATCTTATTTTCTTTTAATGAAATTCCTATTATTGCTTTCTAACATCGATCGAAACCATTATCATATTCATTTTAAATAAACCTTTTAACTTTACTTATTTCTCTCTCTCTTCCACCTTTAAAATATTTACGAACTGGGATTTCCTTATAAAATTGATTATAGGCCTTCGAGGTGTTAGTTGCCCACGAAACAGTTCTAATCTCGAATCTAAGGGAAACCTTCTCGTCAAATCCCCGAAGCACCATTTGTGTTGTATTTCACAACCAAGTTCGCCTCTCTCTCTCTCTCTCTCTCTCTCTCTCTCTCTCTCTATCTATCTCTCTCCCTTTCCCTTTACATTTCTTATTAACGCGAGTCGAGAGCAACGTACATGGGTATCTACAAAGAAAGGATTCCGACTTCGTGAAGTTATACGGCTCGAAGCCAACAAAGCGTTCGTATGAATAAAGAATGCAATTACCGCAAATAATGCTTATAATAATCCGAAAACTGCTACACTGTTTCGAAACAACAAAAATACGGGATGCAGGAAAATTAGAGAGGAAACCGGAGCTTTCGATTTATTATTCATTCTAACGGTTTGTTATTTAAGTTTCAATAAAAAGTTTCGCGATGAGCACATATATTCATACACAGACGTATACATTCAAATTTAGGTATGTATATAAAGTCTGCGTTTTTCAAAGACGATTATGTGCTCGTTCGGTGAAAATAAATGAAGGAAAAGGCAAGAGGAATGAATAGTGGAAGGGAAAGGGGGATCGGTAGAATCGTTAGGATGATGCTTTCGAACAAAATCGTTAAATTTTTCCCATTTCGAGGTCGTTAATGCTTATCCATTACTGGTTAGCAAGCCTCTCTCAACTTACCCCTTCTACAGCTCATCTTCCTCGTTTCGTTTAGCGTTTCTACGCTTTGTGGAGTTTCATACTTTAATCAGAGAGAAACAGAAGGGTTGGCCCTTTGCGAAAGGTACATACCCTTGATGTAACTCGTAGTTACTGCTCAATATCCTCTGTGATACCCCATGGAAAGAGATAGATAGATAGAGAGAGAGAGAGAACGAGACCACGCGCATGTGCGCGGGAGAGAGAAAGAGAGAGAGAGAGAGATACACACATAGGAAAATTTAATGCCCAGTATATCCTTGGTTAAAGCATCAAAGCTCGAGCCATCATGGCATAAACGTCAAAATGCCTCTGCCGTTGCTTCCTGGTAACGAATACGCATACTCCTCTACCTCCACCTCCACTACTCCACCACCACCTCCATCTCCAATCCTCTACCTCCTCTTCGTCTGGCTGGGTGTTGCCCGTTCGCCATACTTCACTTCTATTTCCATCCTTTTTTTTTTCATTCGCTTTGAAGCAATCTCACTAGCTAGAGGCCGTCTAATCTTTGCCTGGGATTCAATTTTCACCCGTATCGTCTATGTATCTCTCTCCCTCTTTCTCTCTTTCTTTCTCCCTTCCTCTTCCTTTCTTTCTAACCTTTTTTTCATTCTGGAACTTCCAGGTCTCTCTTTTTCATTTAACGATTCTTCTCAGAACCATAAAATTTACCGAATGGCATACACACGCCGTTTAATTATATCAGCTATGCTCTCTCTTTCTCTTTCTGCTAACGTGTATGTAGTAGCATCGTTATAATGATGATTTTATGTCATTTATTTTTTATCGAATAGTCTCTTTTATGTTTTCTTAGTCGTTGCAACAAACGGTTTCTTTTATTTTAATAGGACGATTTTAAAGATAATCAATACGCAAATTTTGTTTCGATTTTCACATATGGGAGTAAGAATTCTGGACTATTTATTAAGTTGAGAACAAATTCGCAGAGAACTATTCTCTGTGGATATGTCTAATAAACAAGAAAACTGTCGGTATCGGTACGATGCTTAGTAGAGCGCAATGAGAATGCTTTGTCTTGCAGAGACGAACGAGCTTGTAAATGTGAATCGATAAAGCTGACGTCCGTTTGCAACGATAGGCTGCAATTCCATCGTGAAATCAACTTCAGGATTTGATGTGGCGTTTTGGTATTGCTAGGAAAGTGAATCAGAGAGAGAGAGAGAGAGAGAGAGAGAGAGAGAGAGAGAGAGAGAGAGAGAGAGAGAAACGGACAGGAACATATATATGTATAAAGAGAGTGAGAGAGAGAGAGAGAGAGAGAGAGAGAGAGAGGGCAAGACCGATAGTTAGTGCATTCAAAGAGACCGACGTTGGCGACTAATCGCGCTAAATTATTGTTACTGCGGTGCACTGCGGCTTACCACGTACTTCAGTTAGAATGGCGAATTGTATCGCTGCGTTTACGTTGCCTGGTGCACCGTGGCGAGCGAATTCTCATCGTTATACTCCTCTTGGTTGTTTGAGTCGTATTCTCATAGAATGAAAGTTTTCAAATTTTTTTTTTCACATAGAAATAATTTGCGCCTTGACAAAATATATATATATATATTATTTTTCTTATTACATGTGTATGTATATCTAATAATATATAATAATAATATTTTCCTTTCTCGGAAGAATTTTATGTCGTTATCTATCATATTATATTTTGAAAATATTTTTAGAATGGCTTGCTTTTAATCAAAATCCACTCGGAGAATAATCGTTATACGGTCATCGAGCCGAAACGGTGCAGCACGTGCGAATTCCACTCATGCGGGTCCGATCGATAGCATCGATTTCAGTTTCGAGTACGAAATTGAACCAAACTGCTCCGGTAGCATGAGGCTGCAGTTTCAAAGTTCAGCCACGTGCAACCGATAGCCGAAGTTTCGGATTCGCGAAAACAGCCGCGCATATTCGACAAACCGCCTGAACTTCCTATTATCAGTGCACTGGATAACGCTCTGTTTTGCTTCAGGAGGAAGAGGAAGAATATCCGAACATTCCTTGTAACGTGATATGTTATGGATATATAAAAGTCTTCTGAGTAGTATAATAATGGTCAGGGATATGGCAAAATGATCGTAACTTAAAGAAATAGTTCTTCATTCTTCATTACTATAATTATTATGATTAACAAATGTTGAGAGTTAACATCAATATATTGAAACCTCAATTTTCGTGATATTTTATAATAATTATAATTAAATTAATTTATAAGTAAATAAATAAGTTGCTTGGTACATGAATATCACCACTAGAATTCAAGCTGTTAAAGAGAAGGAAGGTATCTTAAGATTATTTTTTGAAAAGATCGTAAGACAAAGGAAGTAAGAAAGAAAGCTTCGATCGACAAGCTCTTCTTTTATCAACTTCGACGACTTTCAGAATCACGTTCAAGAGTATCTTTTGGATACCTAATGTCTACGTGTATGTGTGTGTGTCGACCTTCAGCAAATATACGACGTCACTTTGTACCTAGCCACGCATCTACTCACGTACCTATTCTCTTCAAACTTTAGTACAACCTGAGATCCTATCCACTGTAGAAGAGAAAAGGGTCACGAGAGACAGAGAGAGAGAGAGAGAGAGAGAGAGAGAGAGAGAGAGAGCGCAATCGAGTGTAAAAGAATTTTTCCAATTTCTGAATCCACTTGTATACCGAGACGAGTACCTTTCCGAATTTCCCTTAGCCCTTCCGGAAAGGAAAATTACATTTTTCAAAGAATCCTCTTCAATTTCCAAACCTTTTAATAGAAAATATTTCAAAAAATAATAAATAAAAAATTAGAGGAATAGAAAGAGATAAGAACTGCTCTGGTGAATATCAGCGGTCTGTTTGTTAAATGTCAAAAGTTTAAATTAAATAAAAATCGAGCTCCGTGTATATACAAAGACACAAAATATAGAATATCTCGAGGTGTTTTCATTGCAAGGAAAACCGAGAGAAAGAAATTTGTCGATAGGGCTAAGAAAGGGGGAAGAAAAGTCTCATCGAAAATCTAATATGATGGTAATCAGGAGAAGGGCAGAGTCTCCTTCGATTCTTCGCTTTAACCGACTTTATTCGTCGAAGATCCGTAGGTTGGCAAGCATTGAAAATTTATTAGAGTTCGGCCTCCCCCTCGTCTTTGTAGATTAGCCTTGGCTTTTCGATATTTTAATAACCCGTCTATTCGACTTTGCTTCTCAGTTCGTGATTCGTTGGAAATCATAATGCATTGTTCTACATTTTGATCATAGTCTGAATCAGCAATCTTAAAATCGTATATTTTAATTCGTAAATTCCTTACCATTGTCACATTGAAAAATTCAATTTTGTTTTTCACTAAACCCGTCGACCCGATACGTCATCGTTTTTTAAATTTCCACCGAAGAAGCTTTCGATGTCCTTCGATTATTCCGCTCGATTATTGTCTCGCCGGCGGCCAAGGTGGGAGGATTAAAAGAAGTTTCAAAAAGAGAAGGAAAGGTACCTTCGTCGAGAATTTCTGTGGTTAATTTAGATTCTTAGCTTTTCGTTGTCGACGTAAATATCGTCAGTTGGAAGTAAGACGGAATCTGCATAATGCGGAGAAAACAAGCTTTCTGCGATGAGCCAGTGGCTACTTTCTCTCTCTCTCTCTCTCTCTCTCTCTCTCTCTCTCTCCTTTCCTCCCTCTCTTTTTCTCTCTCATCCTCATTTTGTCTGTACTTTTTTCTCTCTGTCAGACACTATCTTCTGTTAATGAAATCACGCGTTGCAACACGATACTGACGAAGGCCTGCGCCGTGAACCCTCATCTTTTTACCCTTCTCAAAATAATTGCGGAAGGGAAGCGAAATAGAGAATGATAGGCAAGTTCGATCTTACGAACGATAAGTGGTATGAAGATAAACATTTTATATCCTTTTATTTTCTTTCATTCGCTTTGTTAATTTATTGTCACTTACGGTATATATCTATCTATAAAAGTTTAATAAGTAACTTTTGATAAATAGAACTGTAATGATTGTCAAATTGATATAAACTGTGGAGCTAGAATATTCAATTATTCCATATATTTAATAGACATTATCAATAAAGAGAATGTGATATGGAGAAAAGAATGGTTCTTACAATAATCATTAATTTAGATCGATAGATCAATCTCCCTTACCTGTATGTAATGATCTATCATGTTTCTATATGCAATGTATATATATATTTTCATTTAAGATATCTATACTGGATATATAATATATGGTATATGATAATTTTTATAAAATTAATTTGAATGAATGGCTTTGGAAACAGCACAAATAACGAGAATTTTCCTTTTTAAACTAGATGAGTCTCCTACCATTGGATGCATGAATATCCTGGTTTCATTTGCCGATAGAAAAAACTTCTTTAGGAAAATTGATTCGAAGGGACTGATATAGTGAGAGTTGAAATTTATTTAGAAATCTTTTAAAGTTTATCGATACAGATTGCTTACGGTATTATATTTTCATTAAAGAGCATAGAATTTATTTAACAAATTCAATAGTTTTTGATTTTATACTTTAATAATATTCGTGATTTTGTCAAGTAAAGAATTCAATAAGTCCGTAGTATGTTATCTTGTAAGTTATAAGATATCTCGACAGATAAAATAAAGCAAGGAGGAAGACGTAGTATATCTAGTTGTTCTTACGGATTTATACAATTTATAATGATGGTATTATAATATTCTTTGTAGAAGTTTATTAAAGTTACAATACACATTCAATAAAAATTGATATTCTTATTAGTATATAAAGTCGAGAACAATTGAATATCTTTAACGAACATTACTATAAATAATTATGCTATAATAACATTATGTAATATTACATAATATTATTATTCAGACGTATCCATGTTCCAGTTCCACTTTCTTATAATTCAACAAAAAGACTTATTGTCTATAAATTGCAGATTTGTGATTGTTCAAATATCCGTGAAACACTGCGTCGATTGTAGTCCCAGATTTTGTAGCTGACGCTACTGAATTATCATTGTAAAGAAAGTTAAAAGTCTAAGCGTACGTGCGATAGATGTTAGTGCGTTATCAAAGAAAGGATGTATTTTTGTTTAGATGCATATGTGAATAACATGTACTGAGTGAGTGAGAATGAAATAATGTGTTTAGGAAATCGATTTGTAAAAAAAGACGTTATCGAGAGTGAGTCATCGTTGAGAAACTGTTGCGAGTTTATCAAGAACTCGGTACTTTCATTTTTTTTTTTTCTGTAACATAATCTAGTTTTCTTTCCTTTAATAAATAAGATATGTTAATATTGAAACTTTTACTCATCCACCCTTGAATCGTACATTATTCATATACAAGTTGAATTTCAAATGGATTGCTCTTCTTCGATTGCAGCAAAGTTATCAGTACGTTCACAAGTTTGTTAAAATATATCGCACAGGTGACTATGTCCTCATTAATCAGGGTGCTCTTCTGAATATAACTAAGTTGAGCCGCCATTTCCTCTCAAATCTCATTGCCGTTATTATTCAATTTATATAAGGTTTGAAATAAATGAACTCAACTGATTTCATTGGCTCTAAGTGTCATTTCTGTACATCGTATATGTCTTGTAATTGCGAGCAAGTCACGATTTCATTCACGCAACATCCAGTACCAACTTGAATTAAGTATACATCTAAGGAAAGCAAGATTACTTCCTAAGCAATGGTTCATGTATTCTTCTGATTCAATTTGTTTTAACATTATATTAGAGTCACGTTATATTTATATACATAATTTTCATTATCACATAAAGCAATTGCTATGGAGTAACTTTACGACGATCGAATTGGTTAATCGGTAGCCGTTATGACAGATGTAACACGTAACCTTTCCCTGAATACTTTCAAATAGACAAAGTAAACATTGGAGAAAGATAATTATTCTACGTGTTCATCGAATGGTATGTTCCTTATTGTTCAATAAGATTCTCTTTGATAGAAATGCCTTCACTTATTTCACCTCTATCTATGAATATTTTTCTTTTAATGTGAATACTGATGCAATGGTCATCATCAATGTTCCTTGATAATTCATGTGCAATATTATTTACCAAGATAGAATAAATTTTATAATTTGTCCGAAAAACTCGTATTGTCCATGACACGATCGTCGGATTTGCATAAATAATATGTGTGGGGAAATGAGTCTTTCCAATACTAAATCTCGTTCAGAAAGATGAAACAGTTTTTGTGGGTACACAAAACCATTGGATGTTAAAAAAGTGAGGACGTGTCCGCGACTTAAAGATTGAAAAGTCATCACAATATCAAAATTATCTCCCGGAAATACTGCACGCAGCAATGGTCGGTGTTCTTGAATAATTTTGTTGAGATCATTTTTAAACCACAATTGATCACAAATTCTTAATGAAAAGCCGAATGGATTGTATGAAAATTTCCTCCAAAATTCTTGATGAGCGCTGTTCATTGGCCTTGAAATTTATACAAGGTATATTTGATTCAGATGAGGTTAATAAAGTGCTAGTAGACGTGTTGGCTGCATTTTTAACATTATCGTCCATCGACGATTGAGCAGTTTGTACTGTTGATGCTAATGCAACTTAATTTTTCAACACTTTTTGGCGCACTTAACATTCCTTGAACTTATAGGACACTTCTTGGAGCATTTTTTAGGATTTTTTGGCACGTTGTCTTTCACGGAATGCTCTTGCACTTTCTATACTTGTTTTTTTTTTTTCAGAATTGTTAATTCTGTCCATTAATGTCACTTAACATTAATATAAGATCAAATATAAAATAACAATACACAAATAACAATTGCGATACACATCTCAAATGTATAAATCGTCACTAAACAGAGTATACGGGGAAAAAAAAACATTTACATGTAACGCATGTAACTCATTTTGCCAACAGCAGAGACGAACTGAAAAGAAAACGAAATGTGAAAATGCTCAGAAAAGCTTTTCTCGCTTTACTGAGTCACTAACAAAGAGGGGCAGGATTAACCGGGACTAATCTTTGCCCTCTTCTCAAACTCCAACTCACAGATAAGCGCTGTATGAAACGAAATTGTGAAAGCAAGCATACTCATTATACCGAAGAGTAGGAGCTCTTCTCCGTATTTCACTTTTCGTTTTATTTCATCTCTAACTCGCACTATCGTACTCTAAGAAATTTCATTTGAAAAATTAAGTTCTATTTATATATAGATATATAAAGAAATGTCGATAACTCCCATAAATCAGAAACTATAACCTTCCAAAGTGAAAGTTGTAATCCATATTCTTTCCTATTCCCTATATTATATATATATTAGTCTAAAATTTGTGACTCCTTTCTTCTAATAAAATTTTTTTCTAGAAAAAAATGCGTGGTTATTATTATAACTAACCGAAACATTAAAATTTCTAATTTCAGGTGATTTGCCCGGTATATACTTGACACGTAATTTTTTCAACGTCGAAGATCAAAGATCGAAGAAATAGGAACGAGAGTAGATAACATTAGCACCGAGTAAAGTGAAAAAGCCTTCGCATCTTGACTTCGTGTCGTCCGTGAAAAGAATGCGATAAGAACGTATTTCTTATAGATAGAGGTTCCGCTTTTTGAGATCGTACCGAGCTAGCAAAAGGAAAGCGACCGTCTTGGGGGTTTCCGAGGCCAGTCACGTTTTGCGAGAGATAGAAATGGAAAGAAACACGAAGGATATCGTTCGTGACTGGCCGGAAGCTTTCTTAATGTTAATCAAAGGAGTCATTATACTTACGTAGATACTCGGCTGGCTATGACGTTTCTACTTTGTGAGTTTTAAACATGACGCATAAGAGAGAAAGAGAAAGAGAAAGAGAAAGAGAAAGAGAAAGAGAGAGAGAGAGAGAGAGAGAGAGAGAGAGAGAGAGAGAGAAGAGGGAGAAAAGAAAGTAAAAGAATGGTAATCGGGAAAAAGATAAAATGGACAACGTTTCGTTTTCCAAAGAAAGCGTTTTTCC
This sequence comes from Dolichovespula sylvestris, assembly GCA_918808275.2. Classification (NCBI taxonomy): domain Eukaryota; kingdom Metazoa; phylum Arthropoda; class Insecta; order Hymenoptera; family Vespidae; genus Dolichovespula; species Dolichovespula sylvestris. The sequence continues at coordinate 2,606,080 of OU964964.1, read as the reverse complement.
ATCTTCTTCTACATGTATATTCTTCGATTGTATCAAAGATCGTTTAATGAAATATTTGTATTTACAAGCAATCAGTTTCTTTGAATCGGTATGTTCGCAATTTATATAGCATTGCTTCGAGTAATTGTCATTTTGCTAAAGAAATCATTCTCTTTCAGATCCGAAAAGAGAGTACACTTTCATGTGGATCTAACGTATATATTGGAAAAAGAGCACGTTGTTCATTGTCATATAAAACAAGAATTATCCACGAAGAATTTGCAAAATGTGCAAAAATATAGAGGAGAAAGAGATTTTGCTTCTTCCTTTTACTTTTTCTTTTTTTCTTTTTTTATCAAACATATTTTGAATTAAAAGAAATAAATATTTAAAAGCTCTCACGTATAAATGGTAAATGTCTAAAATATAATGTCTAAAATATAATGGTAAATGTCTCTAAATATATTTTTATATCTATTATAAACGATTGCGATACATACAGCGTACAGAAAGGAAATGGTCTTGTTGCTTCGGTCTTGTTTCGTAGGCGGAGTTTCTCTACGTGTTATCAGAAATAGCGCGTTTGGCGATCGGAATTAATATCGTCATTTATTTAGACTAGGGGGACAATTTAAGGGTAGATCCGTATTCGAGAGCGCTCGGCCGGCACGTCGTTTTCGTAAGTTGGAAACTGCAACGGCAAGTGGAGCGACTCTATGAAGGGACTTTGCTACTCCGGTCACGCCAATGCCTGGAGTTTCTCATTACGATTCCGATGGCGTCAGCAATTGCAGTAAGTTGTATGGTTTCTCTCTCTCTCTCTCTCTCTCTCTCTCTCTCTCTCTCTCTCTCTCTTAGATATATATCGCGATACTTTATTACTGTTTGGTTGGCACTTGCAGCACTTGCTCTAGTTTGGAAATTTTTTCATAATTTTATCGAAATATCCGCTTACTGGTAGTCTTCTTTCCAAGGATATATAACATGATTATTAGATATTGATAGTTAAAAAAAAAATGATTATCGCTGAATCGTGTTTCATATGGAGGGGGGGGGAGGAGAAAGAAAGATAAAGCAATGTTGGATTAGTAAAAGAAATAGAAAAAAAAAAAAGAAAAAAGCAAACAGCTCAAGATAAGGAGGACGCAAAAGATGTCTGGAGGGTTTTTATCCATGGCAAGCGTGAGTTCGCAATTAGCTCTCGGCTTTTCGTTTTGATACGCACGAATGACGCACGACGACGACGACGACGGATGGAAGGAGAAAAGGAGGAGGGAGAGAGGAGGAGGAGGGATCGGGAGTAGGATAGAGCGGGCAATGAAAATGGCCCCGGGACTTGTATTGTTCCTACGGCTGGTAATGATGCCCTCGAGCACGGAGACGTTTCGCCGAGTTTCCTGAGAACGAACGGCCTGCCTGGCGCGTAGCCTCACAACGCGTTGCTGAGCTACGCTCACTGAGCTCTCTGTAACCCGAAGAAAAAAACGGCAGAGCGAATCTTCTTTCTACTCTCTTTTCATTTCTTTTTGTTTTCTATTTTTTTTTTCTATTTTCTTCATTCTTTTGCTTTCATCCTCTCTCTCTCTCTCTCTCTCTCTATCTCTCTCTCTCTCTCTCTCTCTCTATTTCTCTCTCTTTTTCTTTCTCTATGCTATGGTCTAACAATTGCGGCCGATTCACTCGTCGCCTAGGAAAGAAGATATCGCTTATTGCTGGAAAGCAGCAACGCGTAGAAAAGTGCCAGAGCTTCTTCGTGCCGGTAACGAGGTATAATATCAACCCCTAACCCAGCCCTATCTCCTTTTTATCTTTCTTTCTTTCTTTTATTTCCTTCTTTTTCTTTCTACTTCCTGAAAAATCCATGCTACGCTTGATCGCCCAACGAAACTTTACTCTCACTCTCCTTTTTCTCTTTTTCACTTTTGTTTTTCTTTTTCCTTTTCTCTTTTATTTCCTCTCCTTCTTCTTCTTCTTCTTTTTTTTTGCACGGTATTCTAGTATCAATTTCATCGTACCGTTCCTCGTCATTCATATGAGAAACGCGCAACATCATTATGAATCGATGGAAAAAAAAAGAGTGTGTTCTTATGTTCTCTAGAGTTGCGTCGAAATCGTTTTATCATAGCTCACGATAAATTGTTATAGTAATGAGTAAGACGGTCAGAATCCATGAATGAAAAAAGAAAAAAAAAAATATACAAAACCGATTTTCACTCTCGCTGTTCGTCACCGAAGTTTTCCTCTTACGATAAAAGTTCGAAATGTAGTACGCTCTGTGCAAATTACTAGCCTTCACGGTTCGTATTCTTCCGTTGTATGTTAAACGCGAAAGCAAGTTAAACATTAACTTTTGGAAAGTAAGTGCATCGTTAACGAAGTCAATTTTAAAGTTAGCGTTGGAAAAGTATACCCTTTCATCCTCTTGTCTATCTTTACCGACTCCTCACTCTCTCTCTCTCTCTCTCTCTCTCTCTCTCTCTCTCTCTCTCTCTCTCTCTCTTTCTTTCTCTCTTTCTCGAAGTCTAGTACCCCTTGTCAAGAGTTCAGTTTTAATAACTTAATGATGAGAGCACCTTTTCGCTTTATTAATTAATTTGTGTGTTGTTGATCGTTGTCGATCGTATGACATCGAGCATTACAATTTCATTAAAATATTTTGTCTCTTTGTCTTATTTCTCGAACAGAGAATGAAAGATAGAGAGTAAGAGAAATTGAAAAAGAGAAGAGAAGAGAGAGAGAGAGAGAGAGAGAGAGAGAGAGAGAGTGGGTGAAAAAGGAAGGGAGCAAAATAGTTATATCCTGCGAATTATCTTATACGTTGAATAGAAAGAGTGAGAGAGAGAGAGAGAGAGAGAGAGAGAGAGAGAGAGAGAGAGAGAGAGAGAGAAAAGTCTGCCCAACGTGTCACAGAACTCGATTGCTCCCGACCTCTTCGCTGATCGGAAGAACGATTTGTCGAGCGATAAATTATTTCGAGTGGACGATCCATCTCCCTTGTGGCAATCTACGAGAGTTCGCTGTCGAAATTGATATCAAGGGCGATCTTAAGGCGACGTCCTTGTCGACAAGATACTCCGAATAATTTTATCAGAACAAGCATGTAAACAATATCTTGTTAGAAAGTTTCATCCGGCGAAGGCAATCAATAAGATGTTGCGTGTGTGTATGTATGTATATATGTTAGTAATAGGACATGCCGAATTGTATGATGTAAATACATTTTATTATTTTTCAATTAAAACAGTTTAAAATCATAGAAGTAAAATAAAAAATACTTCAAAAGTTTACCAGTAAAAATAATTTGGAAATTGGTTACGTTAGATGATCGAACCTGCATCGATACGTGATAATTAGTAGTTCCATTTTAATTAGGAAGGTTACAACGTAGGAATGTTACAGCGTAGTTAATTAACGTTATTTTCCCGATTTTCCTTTTTTCACTCGATGAGAAATATATTTAACTCGTCGATCTTTTCCCATGTCATTGAATCAAGTCCCCATCGAAAGTAGAAGTAATAGTAATCATAGTACACGGTTATCCATCGTTTCTAAGTTTCACTATTACGTAGGAACGAATCGATCGAGCATGCTTGGTAATACTAGCCTGCGATACATAATTGATTCGGCTGGCACTCAATTAATTAACGAGTCGGCGTTGTAACCCCCTATTATTCCTCGTTAATACGTTTCCCTTCTATTCACTACGCAATGCGTATAAACACACACGTACGATTGATCGTTGTATCAATGGGATTTCATCTCTCGTGAGAGAAGTAGTAAAGGAGATTCTTCGTGAAAAAGATGGGAAATTGGATCGATCTGCCGTCTGACAACGACATAACACGTGTTACGAGATCATAAGTATTATACGCCACCTTCTATCGAACATTTATCGTTATTTGGGATTTATCACGTACATAGGTGTATTTGTACGAGGAGCAAAATATCTCGATAGAATATCCGTGGGATTTTGTTTCCTAGATAATATGATGATACTCGGCACGCATTGCCGGTAACGGTATACACAATGAACGTATTAGAGAGTATATACGTGACATTATCGATATATTCTCTGGTTAAAACAATGAATGATCATTAATCGCACGAATAAACAAAGCGACGATAATTTCAAAGGATCAAAGAATAAAGAGTTACACTAAAATATGTTTTAATGTTATTATTATTATCGTTATTGTTGTTATTATTATCATCATTATCATTACTGTTATTATCCTCGTAGTAATGCAGATATTAAACGCATTTTCGCCACGTAAAATACTTTTTACTACAGTGGTATAAAATATTTGTTTTTTTTTTTTCACATTACAACGGTATTATAGCAGTAAGCTTAATTTTGTATAGAATAAAGTTCATTATGCGTAGAAGAAGAGGATGTGGAAGAAGTATAGAAGAAGATTTTCACGTTTTGGAAACGTTATATCTACTCGTTTTTCGACACACTCATGACGCGTTTGCCCAGCTGTTAATGAGACAAAGAAAGAGAGAGAGAGAGAGAGATTTGCTGCGAGTAAAAGCACGTCGATAATACGAAGCAAGTCATCTATGATTTTTTATCGTTCTTCCAAATGAACTTTATCCTTGTTTATGATCCTTGTTTTCGTTCAGTATTATTTTTTCTCCGTCGATTTGTTAGGACACGTATTTTTCACTCTCACGATTTACGATTGAATTTTGATTGTTTATATATATATATTTTCTTTTTTCCTACTGTTTACCGATACAGATTATCACTACTTCTTCTGATCCTTTATCATTTCGTCTTTCTCGATTTTTCGCATGACATGCATTTCCGATATTTCGAATCGCAAAGCATAGGACGCGGGAAGAAATTGTTAACGCTCAGGAAATATTTGTTCGTTTTCCGAAGTTTGCTTTTAAGCGATTATCGATCCGAAGCGCGACTTACATTCGGCGATACATTTTATTCGTTTATGTTGCAAATACACATATTTATCCATACCCATAAATTGTATAATCACGCAAGAAATTTATCGAAGTTTCTAACGTAAATAAACGTGGTTCGCGTGTACCGTGTTAGGATCTGCTCATGATGGTTCTAACTTAAAGAGAGACGAGGAGAGAGAAGGTCTCGTTTGAATTAAATCTAGAAAGCTCCGAAACGAAAGTAAATTTGTCATTGTTAGTTAACGTAAGAGTAAAGTTTCACAGGAAGATTAAATTGTGTTTAACTTTTTCCCCGATGTTCTGAAATTGCCCGTTGTAATTTTGTTTAAATTTCTGCGGCAAAAGTTTACTCGCAAAATCAGTTTTATGCACACACTCACACACACATAGACGCGCGCAAGCGCGAACACATGCACTCACGCACGCAGACACACACACACACACACAGAGTTGATGGCCATTAGGACAAATCTTGTCAATCTCTAAGGACCTCCAATACCAAATATATCCAAGTACTCGAGAGAATAAACTCCGTTTTCCGCAATGCTTTAAATTGTTAAGCAACGTTTGGAATATTTCAAGACATTAGAAATGTCAAGGAAACAATTTGATAAAAAAACTGCTTATTTTTACTATATAATAAATTGGAGAAAAAAAGAATTAATATTAGATAAGAAACACGAGACGGTCTTTCTATAGAGTTTAATAAAAGTAGAAATTGATCCATGAATTAGTCCACACGATATCTCTAATTCAACGTAGATCTTCCAATCCAATAATATGTCAAGAATCGATTCTGTTAATTTCGCAAGCTTGTTACTCGTTTCTCCGAAGCTTGTTTATTCTCTCATAACTATACGATTGTACTCTGCGTCACGATCGAGACCGTCATTGAGACGGAAACAACGTTGCGTTCCTTACCGCGATAGGCGAATCTAGGAGACGAACGTTCTTGGAATATGTACATGGTCGAACGGATATCGATGATATCGATTTTGGAACATGTTTGGTTAACGTGGTACATTTCTGAGTTTGTTTGATCAAAGACCGTCATGTTAATGTTTAATACACCATCTCGTTCTCCCCTTTATACGATATTCTCTAAGTACGTGCTCCCGAAATCTATGAATTTCACATATTTACAAGAGAAAGGAATTCATTTTCACGATTTAGGATTGTTATACTAAGAACACATATAACTTGAAATCTTCCTACGAATATTAAAATAAACGCGTATATACATCCAGAGATTCTAGGAACACCCGAAGACAAAGGGAAATAATGTGCAAAGAGACGGAGGGTAATCGAGGACATCGGATTAGCCGTCATGCGCTGCCTATGATATCCCCGTTTGCGACTTCAGCTGCATTCGTTCCTTTTGCGGCATTATACCACGTAACACAGCGGGATGTGCCATTATTCTATGCTTATCTCGACCAGTAAGCCGAGATTACGTTCGGTATATTCGTGTGACTCGCAATCATTTTAATTAATTCTTTCTTTGTACTCGTAATTTCTCTCTCTCTCTCTCTCTCTCTCTCTCTCTCTCTCTCTCTCTCTCTCCTTTCCTCTCTTTTTCTTTCTCTCTCTTTGCTTTTTATGTCGAATTAAATTATACGTTGCAAAACTTTAACTAAATCGTTATATTTACCAATGCAACTATGTGCGTTTTTCTTCTTTTTTTTTTTATATAATCATGAAATTTGCAAATCATTTGCACAGGCAACAGGTTATAAAATTGTGTAACTTATTTTATATTTTTACTTTTCTTAGCGGTAACCGTAATACTGGCGAGTTTACTTATCCGTGGATATAGGGACGTATATTAATTGAATAAATCACAGAAAGTTCTTCGTAAGACAAATATCACACAGACAGGTAGATATAAATTTCCAAATTCAACCCAGAAAAATTTACGATCAATATCGAATACCGTTCGTATCAGAGCCAGTTGGCAATTTGTCATTTTTCGTTCCTTTTTTTTCCTTTTTATTATTTTTTCATGGTTGGTCTGTCGTCACGTCACTTTCAAAATCGTCAAATTAATTTTATCGAACTAAATCTCATAAAGTCCAGTGAAAATAAATTAAAAGAGAAAAGAGAAAAAAGAAAGTAAACGAAAAGAGATTCATCGAATATAATTGACTATACGTAACGCTGCAACAATGTGAGAAAATCTAAAAAAAGCAGATGGAAATCCTTTTTTTTGTTTAATTTTTTTTCTCCTTTCATCTGTGAACTCGAGGAAAGTTCACGCTTTATGAGAGAAAGGGAGAGAGAGAGAGAGTGAGAGAGAGAGAGAGAGAGAGAGAGAGAGGGTGAGAACCTGAGTCACGTTGATAGAGTGCGAACGCGTTCTTCCGTTGGTTTCTTCCTTCCTTTTTTCTTTCTTACGTTTCAGCATCGGTCGAGCGATGAGTTATTACTGTGGTTATTTTGTAAGGGGCGAGAAGCGCCTCGAAGAAAAGCTTGCAGAGTTGCTGGATAAAGCACAGGGTAAAACTTAACGTCTAGGCCAATGTTAACAGGGTAGACTCTTGCTTGATTTACGCGAACTTTTTTTTCGAGTTTTTCTCACGACAATATGCTTAGGTGTATCTTACTTTTCTTTCGAAAGTCAACATTTGTGAGTTGAGGAGAAAATTCGCAGATGTCAACTGAGAGGTACGATTTATTCTTGTCACGCGATAAAGGATATAGAGGAGGATGGAGAAACAATGAAAAAATGGTTATAATATAACGTTATATAAAAATTATTATTATAATGCGATTATATAACGCAATAACATAAATTGCGTGTCCTATTTGATCTTTTATCAAAATTAGAATCATTTTAATTTTTTGGTGATATAAATAAACATTCATAAGAAAGTAATCAAGCTCGTATCTAGTACGAATATACAGAAGAAACTGTTTGCAAAGGTCAGCCCATATATTACTTCACTCTTTGTACCGACGAAATTACAAAAGGTATAGAAAAAACCATCGTGCTCTCGCAGAGTGGATTGTCTCTCGACGTCGACGCAATGCGTTTCATATCCGTTTTCATAGCGTTATTCCCCTCATGTAGACCTTTCTTTAGTCCAATCGCACCATTGGGCAAAGAATAGCGAAACCCATCGTTGGCAAATCGTTTACGTCGATACATTTTTGGTATTATGGGAAAAGCTTTCTTTTTCCTACGACTGGATATCGATCATCTCAAAATTTGACACCTCATATCCCAAGTTAACGGAGCTTTTCGAGGGAGCCTTAAAAATAATTCTCGTCCTTCATTTTAATGAATAAATAATGATGCGCGTGAGACCGAGGAAGGAATGCCGATTGATCACCATTAGCGATCGAATGATTAAATGAAAATTGATTCAAAATGAACGGTGCCATTGCCGTGTGCTTTAAGCTTCCGTAGAAAGATGAAAAGAATCTCT
>OU964964.1:1900247-1982747 GCA_918808275.2 Dolichovespula sylvestris | reverse complement strand
GTATACAAGAGATTAGTGGCACGAAACAAATTTTCGGTTCACAACGAACAAGACATTAGTTTAACTTTCGTCTTAATAATTTATTAAATTAAAACTTAATTAAAAATGAAATGTCAGGTCAAAAAGTCACTGAACTTTGATTAAAACGTAATAAAATTAATCAGCTACCAGCAATATCAGAATTAAAAGTTTGTTGTTGTTATTATTATCATTATTCTTTTCTTTTTTCTTCAGTAGAAGAAAGTCCATTATTCCAGAGATGCGAACGATCTTACCTTATTAATTTATCGACTCGCGGTGGAGCTAGCATCTCGGAGCTTGGAATACTCGCAAACTCGTTGCGACGAGGTCCCGTCGCGTTACGGAAATATATCAGAGAACCCCATCTTCGCGAGTACGTCCGGCTCAATTAACGGCAAACACCGTCGAGGGGTGCGCCTTTTCTCCTTGCCTTACTTTTATACATGAAACTAAGAGGGAGAATAAAGGGGAGAGAGAAAAGTAAGCCCGTGTATATCCTCTGAGTTAACGTGTGTCAGGGGAGACACTTCTGCGTATCAACGATGATCTGTACTGCTACCTTACAAATTAATTCAAATAATTTTCGAAATGAGAATTATTATCAGAATTGAACATTATCGTGCTATAAAATACATACTTTATATCAATGTATTATAAAACAAATTCTCGGATAACTTCAAGACAAATAAAATAGATGCAGTGAAAATAAATTTTTATTCAGAAAAAGTAAATTATAAAATTCAAAACGATTTATTACTAGAGCAATAACAATTTCAAAAAGTGTAACGAACAAAGTGAAACCTACTATCGTAGTGATCGGATTTCATATAAACTAAGGAATACGCTATCCAGTGTCTGTAAAATGAAACGTCCGTGTAAATTCCTGGAAGTTTCGGTCTTGCGCAGCCCTCTCCGGCCGAAACGATACCCATTAGAACACCGTTGCAAACCATTCCGCCACCAGAGTCACCCTGCGAAAAATAATTACGATATTTAAAAAAACTTTTCCCTTAGGGAAAAGAGTGTACATCAGAAGAAAAGAAAATTTCATTTCGATACATACGTATACTAAAAAAGATATTAAAATATGTATACATAACATAAGTGCAATAGTAATTGCTTATGAACAATAATAGTGGAAAACGTCTTTCAATGCAAATAGAAACCGATCGATATTTGCTCGGAAAGTATATTCTTCTAGTTTAATAATCGACTCCTCGTTTAGTCAAACAAAGTTTCGAGATAACAAATACGAGACGTTGAATGGTCGCTCGATAAGCATCATAAAGCGATTAAACAGTTAATGTAAAAGACGAGCAAGTAAAATATTTTAAATTTAATAAGATAAGATTTAATTTGTAATAAAGATCAATCGATTGCGAAGATTTGCATTCATATATTCTCTGGTCAAATCGTATTTTTTACCTGGCAAGCATCCCTCAAGCCTTCGATATAGCCAGCGCAATACATTCCTGGTGGTAAATTTGTTACGTTTACGAGGAGATTACGACAATCTTCCGTACTTAAAATCGGCAGATCCACGTACATCAAGTCGTTGGTCACAGATGGAATGTCCTATCGAATTCCAAATAACTTTCTTCAAAATAATCGAAGTAATATACATATTTTTTAAACAATCTCACCTCTGCAGGATAGCCCCATCCTGATATTTGACAAATCGTACCAGGTGGAACTTGGTCTGTAGCCAAAGGAATTGGCTTCAATTGAGCCGTAAATTTAAAGGGCATTTTTAACTATGGAAAAAAGATATGCGTAAAACGAAAGTAAAATTAAACAGAATCATTGTATATATATAGATGACACAAAGAGATCAGCTTAGTCAGATTGCCTTATAAATTTTAATCCTAACAATATCGGTAAGAAAAGAAAGATAAGATTAGATGTCGACTTTCATTGCTTCTTTGTTTATTTATCAGAAATGTGATAAACACGCGCGCTACAAATAACAGATTTCTAAACACTTAAAATATCTATATACCTTGAGTAGAGCGATATCATTTTCGTAAGTATACTGATCAAATTTTGGATGAAGTAATAAATCTTGAACACCCTTTTTCTGTCCAGTCTTTGTCGTACGATCGAGTTGTATTTCTCCGCCAACGACGACAATAGTCCAAGGTTTAATGACAACTTTGTTACTAAATAATTTATTGATTTTTCATTTTCTTTCAAATGCTTTTTTAAACTTTCTTATAGGAAGACATAATTACTCACAGATACATGCAATGTGCGGCTGTTAAAACAAATTTCTCGTTGATCACACTTCCGCCGCAGAAATGATTTCCGGACCAAGAGCGCCTCAATGATACCTACTTGCATTAACGTCTTTATCCAATGATTTTCTTTCGTAAGAACAAAATATATATATATATATATATATATATATATATATATATATATATATATATATATATATATATATATATATACATATATCAACTCAGTCGTGATACATACCTGATGCGGAAATTGACTAACCGTTGCTTTTATTCCATTCACTATACGTCCGGTAATATTGTAGTTGGTTATTTTAACATCATCGTATAAACTAACTGTTTCACCTGACAAAACGTATATAATAAAACATGACAAATAAATATGGATATATACGAAGAATAAACGCGTAGTTATGAATTCCATTCTATTTCAACAAGCGATGAATAATTTTCCTTAATAATTATACTTCGAACATTATCTTCTCCCTCGAATAAAATTTCAATCATATGCTTGCCGATTGGACGGTTAATTAAGGTAATTGCAATTTTCGTTGTGCCCTCGGTTTCTCTCAAAGCGACGTATTTTCGGTCGATTATGCATATTAACTTTCCACATGAAATAATTACGCGGACATTTCGAATTTTCATGATAAAATCTCGTATTGGACAGTGCACGATAGAAAAAGGGAAAGGAAGGAGAAAAAACCTCGAGGGGAAAATGCTTGCGGACGACGTGGAACAACAACATTGAGAGAAAATTAATTATTTGTTTTATTATATCTTCATGTTATGCAAAACGTTCGATTTGGACTTATAAAATCCATACAAATTACAAATTTTTACTCACCCCGTATGGCGATCGTTTCGTAAAGAAGAAAAATAATAATTATAAAGCGTAAAAATTGTGAATGTAAAGGGTAAAGCAAGTGAATTCCCATTTTGCAGTATTGACAATACTCGATAAGAAAATCACTGAAATCTTCGTCCGTCTAGAACGTAAGACCACACGATACTAACGATTGAAAATCTTTTACTATCTGACGTTCCCAGAACGTTTAACAAAAACTTCTATTATCGTAACGCGATAATCAGTTATCGCATATAGCATCTTGCTTTAATTTTTATCGTACTGCGTGAGTAATGGTGAAAAGTTCATCATGGAACAAATTCATAGAAAGTTCGTTAAAAAATTATTGTGTAAATATTTGTATGTTTCATTGAGCTATCACGTAGATTAATATAATACTTGAACTAGAAATAATGCACAAGTAATAATATTACAAATAATTTATAATGCAAAGCATCAAGTCGTACGAAATTTTTATCTATTTTTTAGTTTTGAGGTTATCATAAAACTAACAATTACTTCTTTGCTCACCCAAATAGCCGTCACTAGTGGATCTTGATCGTTCCACTGACACAGATCTACGATGTTTCCCCACGCACGTGTACGTACATACGTACAAAAGATGTGATCGTAAATCGAGAACGCTTGGTTATCAATTACCATAATCGTAGATCAATAAATTCGCTGGAATATTAAGAACATCGATATTGAAATTAATCGAAGGCTATGAGCATTACATTATTCTACTTGAATTAGTCAGGATCTTTCATTATTAACGAAACAGTGTCTGTTAACAATGTGACAGATGATTTTTATTATATTTATTATATTTTAAATGATGATTTTTACTTTTCTTCTTTTTATTTTCTCTATTTTTATCCGTCTTTTCGATCACCATGCGATAAATTTGAGGATCCCTGTCGGATATAGGAATTTGTTTATTTTCTTATCCTGTAAAATATGAGAATATTTTTTTTTCTTTTATTCATATGTCATCCGTCTGACCTATCTCCAATATTTTTTCTCTAGAAAATGAGAAGCGGATAGATAAAACGTTTGTATGGAGAATATAATATTAATAATCAAAAACAATGAATGAAGTTGATAAAAAAAACCCAAACGAAAGGCGTATCAGAAATGGATCGATAGGTGTTTTATCGCATTTCAATTATCGCGTTTATAAAATACCATCTTGTAGAGATATCACAAAAATAAATTCAATTAAATGTTTCTTATCGAATAAAATCGACATCTAAAATAATTTTACGCAAAATGATACAAACAAAATCTTTCGCAAAAAATCAAAATCGTTAAAGATTAAAAACATATGACAATAATATATTACAGGGATAATTTATTTCGAATAGGTCTCAATTATCTATCTCTCAAATAAAATGATAAAATCGGATACTGCGCACGATATAAAAAGTTCTATAGAAAAAAATTTCTATCTGCTTTACGTTCCCAAGTTCGACAATAGTGCGGTGCAAATATTAAAATTTCCAAATTAAAATAATTTTTTTCTCGGTTAAGGTTATTCGTTGGAGATACCGCTAAATCCTAGCTCTCAACAAGTATTCAACATGCAAAATACTCTGCATTCATGCACCGTCAACGTAAATCAGAGCAAAATACCATTGGCTTTGCCAAGCTTGCGAGATGTTCGTGTGCATTTCTTACGAAAAAAAAAAAAACGGAAAAGAAAAGGAAAGAAAAAAATAAGATGTAGAAAAAGTCAAGAAAGAGTATCGAGAAATTATACACCTATATAATGAATTGTATTATATATCCTTAAAGTTATGAAATATATGAAAAATAATTTAGAGGAAAAAGACAGGCAAAAAGAAGAAGAAGAAAAAAGATAAAGAGTAGTGAATGAAGGGTAAAGAAACAGAAAGAGAAAGAGAAAAGAGAGAGAGAGAGAGAGAAAAGAGAGAGAGAGAGAGAGAGAGAGAGGAGGAGGAGGAGAGAGAGTGTACCGAGCTGATAGGAGCAGCCATTTCCCATTCCAACCATCATAAACTCCCATACAAACGCTATGTACAATCTCCATGCAACCGACGAAGCTATTGCAAGATTCGTGGTCTTGTATACGCACCGGAATCGCATTAGATCGGCCGAACTGCGTGTCTATATACATATCGACTCCAATACTCCCTTCTCTCTTCGTTCTTCGCTGTACTCATTTTCATAAAACCGAAAGTTCGAATAAATTCGACGTTAAAATATGCGCCGACAGTACATACCTACTCCCATTAATAAGTAGAGAGACAATCGAGTACGTAGACGAAAGTTAATAACGAGCGAGAATTATCGTCGAAAGCCTACGAGCTTTGTGGTTTTTCTTCTATCGGTGATGAGCTTTCTCTTCCATTTCAACTAACTACGGCTCTTCCAAGAAGTAAAAATTCAAAATAACAATGACCGAAATTACTACTTGAAATGGAAAATATCCTTAGAAAATATGAAAAGAGAGAGGAGATGAGAAGAGAAAAACGAGGAGAGAGAGAGAGAGAGAGAGGAAGAAACACATTTTCCAACACATTGCAACAAATTATCAGGATACTTTATCGCAATCAACAGTAATTAGTAACGCACGAGAAGCACAAAAAGCGAAATATATACCCTGTGTCGGGTTGATTGCGCCTGACGGGACATGCCATAAACTTATTGCTCCTCGTATCTCATCCACGTACATATGTACATGGTATGTTATGTACGTGCGTGCGTATAACGAAACTGTGAAGGCAAGGAAAGTGGTATTAGTTGATAGAGCCGTGCGTGGGCGACCGTAAAGAGTATGGCCGAAGGTACTCTCGATTTCACCCGCGAAATTTAAAGGCTCTCTGACTCGGGGCGAAGGCCTTGAACGAGTATTAAGCTGATCGCGTACATCGAACAACGAAAGGTCCAGAGCAAAAAATGTTCCTATTGTTCGTGACCTTGAATCGATAAGAGAAAACGTGATGTAGGAGTATACGATTTGATTAAATATTTTCAATAAACAATGTAAGTGACGAAATTTTATTTCGATGAATGATCTATTGAATATATTATAAAAATGTTTGTCCTTTTTATAAATTAAAAATTATCTTTTCTTATATTTATTCTTCTGAGAAAGAATATGTAACTCTTTTTCCCTCTATCTATCTCTCTCTCTCTCTCTCTCTCTCTCTTGCTCTCTGCTCTCTTTTTTTCTCTATCTCTTCCTCTCTCTCTCTCTCTCTCTCTCTCTCTCTCTCTCCATCTCTCGCTCTCTGTTCTCTTTGTCTCTCTCCCTCTCTCTCTCTCTCTCTCGCTCTCTTTCTTTTTCTCTCTCTCTATCTCTTCCTCTCTCTCTCTCTCTCTCTCTCTCTCTCTCTTGCTCTCTGCTCTCTTTTTTTCTCTATCTCTTCCTCTCTCTCTCTCTCTCTCTCTCTCTCTCTCTCTCTCTCTCTTTCTCTATCTCTCGCTCTCTGTTCTCTTTGTCTCTCTCCCTCTCTCTCTCTCTCTCGCTCTCTTTCTTTTTCTCTCTCTCTATCTCTTCCTCTCTCTCTCTCTCTCTCTCTCTCTTCTATTTCTATCTTTATCTATCTACTTCTTTATTCTTTCTTTTTATCTCGTCTTAGCTGATACACCATTTCTATCTCCTTTCCGATGCCGCCCACTACTACGACGAGTCACTCCTCTCACTCACACCATTTTCCAACATTCCTTCCACTCCCTCCTCTATCGTCCTCCACAAGCCATCTCTGCTGCTACCTTCTATGAGCTTCTTACAGCCGGATCGCGGAATCATTCTCGATGGTACCGAGGATAATGTTTATGGTACATAATGATAAGGAATGCTACGTTAAATATAACCACTCGGAGAATCTTTCGATAGATAGTACAATATTTATTCTCACTAGATTTTCTTACGTCTCAGATAACTCGATATCCGATGATAATATTGTAGTTATTTATTTTAAAATGAAAGAAATGATTAATTCGATGACTTGTCCGATCAGTTCACTTTATTCCATTAAAATAATATTAATTTAAACTTCATTCTTGTATCAATGTGAAAGGGAAAAGTAAAATGTTCGTTCGTGTTCACAATTATTTAAAGGAATAAGACATCTATATCAGTTATATAATATATACATATACAGACCGTCAACATTATTAAATAATTCGAAAGGAGGAAATTAAAAAGTGCATAAAGATATTCTTAAACATTTTAACGATGTTCGAAACGGAGTAGATATATCTACCTACGAGAATCACTTCGACCTTGACAAAGTGGCGAACTCACGACCCTATTCGTCGGAGCCCTTCTCTCTCCCACACACAGACACATAAAACATGCACATTCATGCTTAAAGACCGTTCCACGACGCTACCATCCGGTGTGTGGTGGAAGGAGGAAGAAGGTAACCTTGACTGGAGTGCAAGCAGTTAAAGGGCCGTTCAAGGCCTACCAGACGATCCCTCTCTCTCAGTCCATCGTCTGGCTCGGCTGGTCGTTACGCTTCACCAAGTGGACGATGGATGAAAACTCGCAGAACGGAACCTTTTCCATTCCCCATACAAATACGAGTTTGCCTACAGCAACCACCCATTCACCCTCTACCTCCTTTTATCTCGCCCGGAGAACAAACTCTAGAAACGCGAGTAACGAGCAAAAATCTCTTGCCTTTTCTATACATTATTTATACTTATTCAGACCATTAGCCCCTTGAAAATGTAATCTTCGAACGTATCCTTTTTCTATTGTAGTAATTATATTTTAAATAAAAAAAATTTGCTTAATAAAGAGATTTTATGGACTATATCGAAGTACAACTTTATTTAATTTATCTCGTTAAAGATTTCATTTCTTTTATTAAAGAAAGAAAAAGAGAACAAGAAAAAATGAGATAGAGAGAGAGATAGAGGGGGAGAGAGAGAGAGAGAGAGAGAGAGAGAGAGAGAGAGAGAGAGAGAGAGAGTTGTTCTGTGATTTCCATTTCTCTTTATCCGTTTTATTACAAATTTAAAAAGTTATTTTTTCTCTAATGAATTTTTGGCATTTAGGCAGGGAACAAGAATGCAGAAGAGAACGAGGAAGAATTTTAATTAATCCCAACATCGGAAGATGAAAAAGAACGCATCTTCTCGTCGGAATTATTTCATTTCCAGTCGTGCACAGTTCTACGTATATATGTATGTATGTACGTACATATACCTCGGTTAAGCGAAATTCAAGCGACTCGTATTCGACCCAACAACCGCTTTCGCTGGGCTTGCGATAGGGCGACGGTTATCGAATTCTACTTCAAAGTCGCTCTCTCTGTGCCAATACGCATCCCAAGTGGCTGAATTTTTTATACGATTTACCATTTCCGTTTTTGTGTGTGAGCGTATGCAATGAAGAAGAGAGAAAAAAAGAGAGTGTGAGTGAAAGAGGAAAAAACCGAGAAGTAACGCGACATTTCGAAAGCATCTTCGAATCCTTTTCCCTAGTGGTAGGCGTGCGGCTGACGGTCCTTTGGCTTGTACCTCCTTGAGAAAAGCCTCTTCTCAATGTAAAAATTGGGTTGCGTCTTCCCACTTTTTTTCGGACAAAAAGACTACCCTCGAACGCTCGAAAAATTACATTTGTCGTACCTTAACATCCTATATATAGATCTCAAATGCTTTCTACTCAATTCTTCCATGACGACCTAAAGAGGGTTCGACATTTTCTCTAGGTCGTAGATTATTTTAATGTTAGATAATTATGTTTATTCAGATTCGATTTTTGGAAAGCACCGGATTGACGGATCGTTGAAGGAATCATATATAAAAGAAAAAAAAGCTCGATACTACATAAAAAACAATAATAACGCGTGTTTTAAAACATTTATTTCTGAATCGATAGACGATAGAGTTGCATAAGTGATCAAAGAAACTGCATCGAATTTGCCCGCAGTGACTGTACCGGGTGCCTACAAAAAGGTCGTGGTCGTGGAAGGTGGTTGTTTTATCCGTATCACGGAGGAGAGAGGGAGAGAGAGAGAGAGGGGGGGGGGGAATAACTCGACTTCTCTCGCATCTGGTTTTGCTCGTTTGCGGTGGTACTCGCGGCTGGACCAGTCTTCGATCGAAACTCACGAAGAAGGCTCGTTACTCGTCGGAACTAGACAGGACATACTTATACTCTCCGAGTCTCTGCTCGGGATCGAGGTCACGGCTGCGAGGTCTCTCTATTATGTAACTCCGAGGGACTTTGAGAAATCAACGGACTCGTTAAATCGAGATAAAATTATTTCTCGATTTTTTATTTTCCCAACAAAAAATGTATGTTTTTCCTTTTGGTTAAGTGGACAATGCACTGTGACGTCGCCAAAAAAAATATTTTTGATAATAGTTCTTGTTTGATAAATCAATATATTTATACATAAACTTTTTTGTATCATTAATAACTGTTGTAAATATATCAAAAATTTTTATCTCGCACTGCCATCTCTATTCATTGATTTGTACTACAAACTATATTATATTTTGTATTTTATCCTTGCTTATGTAAATAAATAGAAGTATCATCATTTACAATTTCTATTTTATTTTATTAAGTTTTATTAAGTTATAAACCCATTCCCCTTTCTATTTATTTTATTACAGTAATTGATCACTTTATGTTACAGCGTAATGACGGTATTAGAAACATATTTTTGATATATTTATGACGTCCCCACTTAAAAAATTAAAGCTCAAAAATCGTTATCAAAAATAATTATTAACAATTCCTAACATTTTCCTAAAATTGTAATATTTAATAAGATACATACTTTTTGTCGGAACATATCAGCCAGAAATATCACCTTATATAGCTGTTAGCAGATATCCAATTTACAATATCTCGAACAAAGTGATATTGAATATCGATATGTTCTGATCACAATGGAATTGATGATTTGCCGCTAGCTTCTGTTAACTTTGACTATTGTCATACAATGTAATGGTGTATGTATATATGTATATATATATATATATATATATATATATATATATATATATATACATTTACATTTAGTCATCTCTGATTGTAATGTTTTTAAATACAAAGCTACTTTGTGTGGATAATACTTAATACTTGTTATACCGGATAATATCGAAGTTACACTATTTAAATTCTTAAAACTATTCTATTATGCGAACCTATTTATTTTTAAATACTACAATTATGAACATTTGTGTGTATATATATAGTATATTTACGATATAATCCTACAATTGAAAACTTGTCTAACAAAGGAAGATCCCCAACCCGCAAATCAAGAAATTATGAAACTTTGGTAATATGTAAAGTATGTGTAGATATGTATCATGCAAATTTTGTACTACTCGAATTCACTCGGGGATAAAATTAATACAGAATATTCAGCTATTTCTCGATTTTAAGTTGTTACTGGAAAACTGGAAAACATAGAGAAAAAGTATTAAGTCAGAAATTATTTCTTTTAATTAGGACTATCATTTAGTAAAATATTTATTGTTTATATACTTAAAAAAAGATTATAAACAAAAATATTAATAATCTTTTTCTAAAATTCATTCTTTTTGCGTGAAATCTTAATCGATACTTTAAATAACTATGAAACATATACTTTTTTTTAATACATATGCAAGCTTTGTTGTATCGATGTTGTATTGATTATGTTCCTTAAAAACGCGAAATTCTGGAACCAATTGTATCATGTATCTCATATGTATCACACGTATACTGCATCTTTTCTTGTAAGAACTAAAAAACTTCGATATAGTCAATATACGTAGCAATAAGAGAACTATTAGTTCTATTTCCTATAGAAATATACATATATCGATGCACATGTTTATAAAATACTAAGAAGCATTATCATAATAAAAAAATTGCTTTCGTACTGTTCGTAAAGCATTACATATGCATGCATTAGGGTCACATGTAAGCGATTGTATGCAACTTTGCTACAATTACTACAACTCTGTTTACAGTTCATATGTCGGTCTAACAATTTAGATACGCATTTTTAAGGCCTCAAGTATTAAAAAAAAAAAAAACAAATGCAAAAAAATATATAAAATACATAATATTTGATAATATCTAGAAAAAGCAAAGTTAATGGAAGGGATTCAGTTATAAAAAATATAGAAAAATGGAGAAGAGTAAAAACGTCGATTTCCACGCGTGTATAAACATATTAATACTAGTATATGTTGTATAATTCATCCCTATTGCCGATAGGACGAAGAACACCAGGCGATCTTGTCCAAATTGAATTGCCATCGCTCGCAGTTGTGAAATCACCAATCCATCGACGGACGAAACGAGCAAAACGGTCAAAATGGACGAGACTGTCGATATATATATATATATATATATATATATATATATATATATATATATGTACATATCTATACAGATAAAGATAAAGAATATATACGAAGGACGACACGGTGCGCTTTCGGTCGATCCACTTTCCTCTTTTTACTCCTCGCACTACCTCTCCGGTCCCTCTTTTTTCCTTCCCCTTTCGAAAGATAGACATAGAAAAAGAATGAGATAGAGCATAAAGGAAGAGGGAGAGAACCGATCCGAAAGTCGTAAGCAATCGCTGTCTCCTTGAGGAAATCCCAGGAGAGCGCCGAGAAGCGATACGCCTCCTTTGCGTTTACGCTCGAAACGAGCGAAAGAAAGAAGAAGAAGATGCGTCGATGAATTCACCGTGATTCAAAAATCGTGTCTTTCCATCGTTTATCTTGATATGGGAGATGCACTATCCCGATGTGGTCTTCTCATCGAATTTTCGATTTGATTTATACGTATTAAATCTATGAACGATCGGGAAAAGTCTAGATAAAGAATGGTCGAAAACTAAAAAATTAATTATAAATCGATATTACTTTTATTCAATTGTAAATAATAACGAGTAACAAATAAAGTGTGTATTTAATCTCCGTTCGTTTACAAAGAACGTTCTCCCTTCTTTTTATAGGTATTTCAAAATATGAACGAAAGATTTGAAAAGTCAGATCAAGCGAGAATAATTTCCTATTTCACACTACCATGAGAAGAATATAGAAAGACAGAGAGAGAGAGAGAGAGAGAGAGAGAGAGAGAGAGAGAGAGAGAGAGAGAGAGAGAGAGACATTTTCACTTTAAAAAAAAGGCGTAGAACGCGATGATGGAAAAACATTCCTCAATAAATCATCGCGAGTATTTTCGTATTTACTCTCGTCTATTGGTATCGTCTTTCACGAGGTAAATAAATACTGATAAAATGTGAAAAATCACATATCCATTATCTATCGCTCTTTCTTTCTCTCTATCTTTATTGTCTCATTCGGTCCTCTCACTGAATATTTTCTTCTCCTAACTCGTATGTTGAAAGTACGCCAGAACTTACTTTTGTACAGTGTTACTGCTTATTGTTCCAACATTCTGCCATAATAGAATCGCTTTATTATAGCGCGATGAGATTGTTTAGATTGTGTATGAACATGTCAGTATATATGTACATGTAATACTGTACTGCCTGACTGCAAGAAAGAAAAAAAGAGAGAGAGATAGAGAAAAAGTGTGTTTTTCTTTAAGTCTCATAAACTTTCTTAATATTTGTCATTATTTTCCTAATGATATTATATACCATAATAATGTATATACCACAATAATGTATTTATTGATTACAATGATAAGTAATTTTATAATTAACGCCATCTGAATAAATGAAAATGATAATTAAATTTGATGAAATCTTCTCATGATAGTGTGAAATAGGGAAACTATACGCATTTATTCTCGCTTGATTTAATTTTTCAAATCTTTTGTTCGTATTTTGAAATAGCCATAGAAAGAAGGGAGAACGTTCTTTGTAAACGAACGGAGATTGAATACGCACTTAAACGAATTAAATTCGAAGAATTTTTTCTTCAAGTAACAACGATTAAATCAAGAAGATTTTTCGTAATTATTCGAAAAGAAATTCTAATTATCACGATAGAGATAAGTTCCGAAAATGTGATGGAAGATATCATTTTAGGTATAAGGTGAAAGTAAAACGAAACACATTTTGGCTCTCACACACCGGTCGCAGGTGTTTGCGAAAACGATCGAATCGATCGATGTTATCGAAAAGGTACCATCATTTTCATGTTTTAAAAAGGGATGAGCTCTCGTATTCAACAAAGGAGAAAGTCATGTCGAGGTGAACGACCTCGAATTTTTGGATCTCACACGCGAACCAAACAACGAGGTAAGCGGAATAATTTGTCCTCTTTCCTGTGTTCGAACACACCTAACTTTTTCCTTTCTCGTTCGTTCGTTCGTTCGTTCGTTCGTTCGTTCGTTCGTTTATTCTCTTATGTAACCATGTCGGCCCGAGTAACTTTACCCTTTTTTAATTTCACAGTCTGCTCGATGAACAGTAGTTCGGGTTTTATTCGAAAAGCAGACCATGATGGACGTGCGAAATTTCACCATGTGCTGCGTTCTTACAAATCGAATCCAAAAACTCATTGTTACCTGCACCGTGTCTTTCTCCTGAGCCAACGATAAACTTCTTATATTATTATCATTATTTTCGTGTCTCTCGAAGAGAACGTATTCGAGAATATTCTCGAAGGTGCGGCGAACGAGAGTCACGCCGAGGAGTTCGTTCATCGTAAATTCAGTTCTTGTGGTAGAAAAATTGGAAAATACGCATACGGGAGACAGCGGCAGATGTTCGTCATTTTTATTTCTTTCTTTTATTATTTCCTTATCTTTCTCACGATGCTTACTAGCGTCCGCATTCGTTATTTATTACTTTTGCATTACTTGATCTTTTCATTTCTATATTGTACAACGTATGCAAATAAAATTGTAAAACTCTATTTAATTGTTCAACATATTTAGTAATAAAAATTAACAATCTTTTAATCCAATCCCGATTTTCATTTCCATCTTAATTCTCCGACTATACTGTAATATGTCTCCGACATATTTCTGTAAATGTCAAAAGAGAAAAGGAAGGAAAGAGTTCATTGATCTCAAGCATGTAGACGGCACATGCGAAGCATATACAAGTCACATGCACGGTAGCTGTATATTGTACGTATATACAATATATATATATATATATATATATATATATATATGCATTGCACATACCATTAACGTCGACCACATCCCTTTCCCCAGCAACGCACAGCCGGTGATCTCGACCCTTACGTAATATCGCGGAATGTCGGGCGCCACGTGTAATGTAACGCGGACGAGCGTTTATTGCGCTAACGTCTCGTCGAGTGCGGGCTAGATGCGCGAGAGAACGCATATAATTGGCGCGGAAATTACGTGGAGGGTCCGCTACGACTGCTCGAAAGAAAAATATTCGATATATAAACGTATGTATCACCCTTCGTCTGCCCTATTCCCTCTCCCCGCCTCTCTCTCTCTCTCTCTCTCTCTCTCTCTCTCTCTTTTCTCTCTTCTCGCGCATATTTATATATTTTATATTTCTTACTAAAAAGAATATGCATTTAAAAATAAAATTTTATCATGCATATAACCATGAAGGACGACTCCAAATTTATCATCCAAATCTCGAGCAATTCAATTGCACGTAATTGAGTATTCACAACAGGATTGACGAGGTTCCGATCTCTTTATCCCGATGACGAGTCGATTTTGCGAGATTTTGATAAGAGCCTGAAAGGTGTGTCTCAAGATTTAGTAGATTTCTATTTTATTTTTCAGAATGGAAAAAGCGTACTCGCGAAGGCACGAATGCATAAAGGCATTCTGTACACCAGAGCAAATACACGAACGTATGTCCCAAGTATATAGGTGCAGGAGCAAATTCGTCTTAATTCCGTTGGAGAGCCACTCTCGACGAGTTTCCCGGAGGCTTAGACGGCAATGGGATTACCCGCTCGTGGAAAAGCCCCTGTCGAATTTATCGCTCGGGACTTCGTTTAGCCGAGCCGCGTGAATGAAAACTTATGCCACCGGCCGAGATCCAAGCTAAGGGCCAGCTATTACCAAAGATACGAAAGATCCTCAGATAAACGGCAGGACGATATAATCGCTTTCGAGTCGAACTCCTTTCTCATAAATCAGTCCTACGACCTCCTACGTTAAGCTATTAACTTGCGAAAAGGATACGTAGTTGGCCCTATTTTCCCCTAAATCTAATTTCCCTTCGAATATTTTCTGAACGAAAAAAGATTTAATTGCTGCTACCTGCTCTATCGACAAATATAATTTATTATATTGGTGAACTAATAAATTTCTAATAGAGTTAACAAATATCAGTTTACCCAGAAATGAAGAGTGTTTTAAAAATATAGAACTGATCTTAAGTGTTTTAACGTCTAACTATCACCCAGTAATTGTCTCTAGAATAGGATACAATAACTTATCGAATTATTAAAGTTTCTTTATTATTCAATGAGTTATTGCCTGCCAACGTTCTTTTCCAATAAGTCATTCTCGCTTGAAATAAATGGCAATGTCATTAATCTCAATACTAGAGAACTGAGTCAATAATTAACGGTGTGCGTGTGCTCACGCGCTACGAACTGTATTCATGTAGGACAAATTACAAACGACGGATTTCTCTTCCCTTTCCTGCAAATAGATACAAATGGCTGAAGGCGTCTCTCTGTTATACGTTTATTTATGGAGCGTAATACGTGATTCGTATGAGTACAATGTATTACAAATAGAAATAACGATAAATGTGAATAAGAAAGAATAAAATATAATCTAGAAAACGATTGTTTTATTACTCTGTTATATGTCTACGATAAATAAATTAATTTTATCTTCAACTTATACAAGGAAATTCTTTGATATCGGATTTTCCAATCTTTATCACGAATCTCAATTTGGATTTTCCCTTCTCGACGTTTGTGATAACGTGACACTATCGGTCGGATAGTGAAGAGATAACGAAATTCCTGTCGTCCGTGTTCTGACGTATTACACCTTCGATAACGTATTTCCGCATTATATAATTTAAACAATTCGAAATAATCTCAAATTGTTTTATAAATTTACATTTTTCAGTCTTTTCATGAACATATGCAAGATGTAAAAAGAAATTCTCGAAAACTCTCTCCCGACAGCTTTAGAAACGAACGTTTCACTATATCGTATTACTTCTAACTTTTGGCACTCAACCAATCAGGATTACATTGCAAAAGCTTATTGTATTTCATCGGTAGACCTTCTTACTTTCCTTCGTCATTTCACGATAAAAGAATTCCTACGGATGTTCCAGAACAAATTTCATCGAAACGACAAGAAGTAATAGAGAGAGAGAGAGAGAGAGAGAGAGAGAGAGAGAGAGAGAGAGAGAGAGAGAGAGAGAGAGAGGGAGAAGAAGAGAGACAAAGAAAGTCCATATCGAAAATATGTATATACACATATCAAGAACGAACACTAAAGGTTTTCCAGTAAAAACGCGTCAAATAGGGAACGATGAAAAGCGGCTACTGGCATCTCCCCTTTTCTGGACGATTAAACGAGAGCAAGAAAACGCGTGACAGATCCGCGACAGCAACAAAATCCTTCTAAGCCGTTCGTGGTGTCCCATTGCATTTATATCTCACTGGACCTTTCCGTTTCGGGATTTCATTCTACGAAACGAGACTCCCTTTTACAAATGTTACAGAGCTGCGTGTTCTCTAACCCTTCGGATCAAAGAACAAAGAGAAGAAGAGAGAGGGAGAGAGAGAGAGAGAAAGAGAGAGAGAGAGAGAGAGAACAGAAAATTTATTGTTCTAGAAGACAAACCCTTACAAGTTCATATGTCATTTAAACATATTAAACTTGCCTAGATTTAAACATCTACCTAAATTACTAACATAACAAACGTCGAGTCAAATTGTAATTATAATCATCATTGTAATTCCTGGAAAGCAGCCAGATAAGAAAATGGTCCATCTTTTAAGAGATAGAGAAGGGGGAAGGTTCGGTGTCGGATTAGATTTAGCCATTGGTAGATGGACACGCGTTCACTTCATAATGACCGAGGGATCCATTGTCCGGTCGGTGGAACGTCGAGGGTCGCTTCGGTCTCTAACTTCAGCCCGAAGGTATTGGCGAGCACGAAGGGACGACGATCCACGTGTCCCAAGCAGTGTTGTACGAGTTACAAAGTCATTGTTTGCGACGTCGTTCGAGCTTCCCCAGAGACGGCAAGATGTTATTTCCGACGGTGGTTTCCTTCCACCGACGTGCTCATGCTTAAGAGAGAGAGAGAGAGAGAGAGAGAGAGGGGCGGGGGATCGATAACAGAAAATCTTCTCGTCTATTGACGATCTCTATCTCACTCTAATTTCTCTTGTTGTAATTTCATATTAATATCATAGTTCGAAATATATTCTCATTATCGAGAATGGAATATAATCGATCCTTCTTAAGATATCTATCTAATATTAATCTTCGATTGTTGGTCTGTGGGATATCACGAAACAAGTCGCGTATATGTAAATCCAAATGGGACGCAAGAAAATCTTGCGTCGGGAAAGGACAATGGGCTCGAACGAGGGGACGTTAACGCGACGCTTTAGCAAAGAGAAGAGAAAAGAAGAAAAGGGAAAGCGGGAGTGAGAGTAGCGAACGAAAAAAAAAAAAGAAAAAAGGTTGCGGATGGCGAGCGAAGAGAGACGTATACCCGATGAGAAGTACCTTTAGGTAATTTAAGTAGGAGCCAAGCCGAATAGGACTGAATTCGGATGGCGCAGCTTCCGAAACAAAGGACTCGGCTTCGCGAATAACGTCGAACAACGTCGAGAACGAGCCCGACTGCGAGACAATACCCTGAAAGTTTAGCCCGCTCGCACGACGAAACGCGAGCAGCCCTAGGAGAAAAAAGAAAAACTTTTCCCCCCACGATGCCCGGCGAATCCTAAAGGTAGAAGAAAAATGGTCGAAAGAGAGAGAATGCAGAGGGGGTTTACACAGGAGAAGGGCCATCATTTTGATGGTACGTAAGGCTTATTGTCGAAACGATAATGTACCACACCGTCGTATGTACCTAGGGTTCTCGTTCGAATCTCGTTGAACCGCAATTTACAAAAACCAGCGTTGAAATTGATGGTTTCCATTGTTATATTAAAAAATTGTTTTCTCCTCTATCGCATCGTACTACTATTTATTAACGACAGATTGAATGCTATAGTTTTAAATTATAGTTCATACCGAATATGAACTTGTAATCGATTTACAGAATTATTATCGAATTTGTTTTTTTTCTAAATTTGAGTTTAATAAAACCTATGGGAAATTGAACTCTCTCTCTCTCTCTCTTTCTGTATTATTTTCTTTTGACTTTGAAGAAAATCAATTGAAATTCGTACGTGGCTCCCACAAGGTAAGTGACACAACGTGAAACGCCAGACGTAATTCCCTTAGTTTCCCTTTCCTTTGAGGCAGCTACAACACAGCACGGCAACGGCAACGGTAACGGCAATGACAAGAGCAGCAGCAGCAGCAGCAGCAGCAGCAATGGCCACTTTCAAACTCGATCCGTTAACAAGCTCGCATTATTATTATGCGTATTGGCGAGGTGTGGCACAAAGGGCACGTTCGTAGCTACGCAACCCGAAGGTTCGCACATGTATCACGCGCCCACGCTCTAGTCAAGTGCCTCTTGCTAACAATAACCAATCGAGGGATCGATATTCTCTTACTTCTCCATTGGACATCTCCCATTTACTCCACATTTTCAATTATTTCATATGTAATAATAATAGCAGGTTATAAGAAAAATCTTAATTCCTATTCTTTCGACTTTTTAATCTGTTAGAAAGTATAATCGACGATGAGACATGACCAATAGTTCTACAATTTTTAATAATATTCGTGTACTTATTTATCTGCAAACCATTTGATTATTAACAATCCTCATTAACAGTTGTTTCTCGATTGAATCGTCGACGTTAAGAATATTTTCGTCGTTCTCCTCCACTCCCATTGATATCTCTCATCCTCTCTGATCGTCGACCCTTCGTAACCATCCTCCATCGACGTGGGAATATTACCCGATATGCCACCCTGTTACGAAAGTTCGACGATGTAGTCTTCGGATGGAGATCCTTTCCTGCGGGAAAGCCAGGTTAATCGAAGCTGGCTAGGGGGAATTGAGAGAAGGAGAGAAGCGAAAAGAAATGAGGAGGGTAGTGTAAAGTTCGTTCGTAAGGAGATATTTTCGAAAGAAAGTCGCCTACTACGAGAACGAGATGGTTAATTGAAAAAACACGAAGAAGAGTCTGATATACCTGAATTTTTGTTCGTTCATGAGCCTAGTAATTTTAGTAAACAAGGTTTTCATCTTTTACGATCCTTCAGAAACAAATTTTCATTTTTCCACATTTTATCTTGCATTTCCATTAATTTCTTTACGAATACTCTTAACAAGGATAAAAGACTAAAGTTATATAAGAATAAGAAAATTCAACGAATCGAGTTTAAGCGGAAACAGCTAGCAAATTATTCGTCCAAGATTTATATTCGTTAATCGATCATAACGGTAATGGAAGGTACATCGCCGCATAGTTTTCTCCCTCTTTCTCGAAGTCCGATTAATTTCGCTGAACGATTGAGTCCGAGAGTTAGCAACGGACAAACGGCGGGCGGAAGATAAACGAGATCGTTCCAGAGGCGATCGCACGTCAAAACTTGTTTCACGTTCCTCGTCTGGCGATAATCTTCTCTCTTAAACTCTACAGCCTCTCTATCTCGGTGATGTAAGAACGAGAAGAAGTCTTGGACGCGCTCGGAGCAGCTATCTGAACAGTTTTATCTACGATACTTGTTTTCCAGATGAGCCAATGAATTCTATTATGAATCAAGGGAGATAAATAGCTAGGCAGATAGACACGTTATTATAGCTAGCTTTAGACAAAGCATAATTATAGGAGTAGCAAAGGCGATAAGATAAAATCTAAAATAAGATACACGTGGTAATAAGCAAAAAGAATATTCTATAGAAAAAAAAAAAAGAAAAATACAGTATAGTTCTTTGTAGGTAGTAAGATTCCAGTGGAGTAGGAATGTAAAAATAATCACGAAGTGTAGATTCACGGCACGTTTTCGACCAAGATAGTAGAGAAAGAGAGAAAGAAGGGTATCTTGGTCGTGTGTACTCGAAATGGCTGGCCAATTACGGGGCGGCCTTGTCTCCCGTAACCGATCTAACGACCGATCTAACGACTGATCTTACAGAGTATTCCTCTGCGAATTTGACCTCATGACGTCGCTCTACATAAAACGTCTCACAGAGAGAAAGAGATAGAAGAGTCACAGATCGTGGCTCGTCCGATGAATACCGATGGCAGTACTGCTCCTGCAAAATCTTTTCCCTCGAGAGCAAACAGTAATTCCGCTTGGTCCTCCTCTTCGCTAACCATTGCTCGGATCGGAATTACACTGTGACGAAGAGCCTTGGATGTTTTTCCTCAATAAAAATACGCCCTTGTAAATGAAGCAGAGTCGTTTCACGTTTTCTCTCTCTCTCTCTCTCTCCCTCCCCCCCTCTCTCTCTCTCCTCTCTCTCTATCTCTCTCGCTCTCTTTCTATTTCTTAGATCACGTCGAACAAAATTATACGATGTCTCCAACGAAGTAGAAGTAAAGAGATTGACTTACGAGAAATAAAAGAAAGAGAGAGAGAGAGAGAGAGAGAGAGAGAGAGAGAGAGAGAGCGAGAGAGACATCTCGAAGGAAGAACAAACGAACGAATGAGAAAGAAAATCTTATCCCGGGAACATCTATCAAATTTAGCTACCATTATTTAGGATATGAAAGTTTGAAAGGATATTGTTTGATGGGCCAACCCTTATCCTTCTTAGCATCCACGAAGAGATCTCGTAGGAAAGCCAAACCACGTACTTCGAGTCTCATACCTGAAGTAACCTCTACGTGGCACCAGGAAACTTTGCAAGCGAAACTGATGGCGACTATGCTGTTCGGCCAGCCACGCAACGACAAAATAAGGTTGGTGAAAAGGTAGGAGGGTGAGAAATGGGGATGGAAAGTCGAAAGAGGTTTTCCTTCGGACGTAGGAGTCTGCGAATTATTAAACATAATGGTGAAATATCGCGTCGGATATATTGGTCGCCATCTTGCTCGTTCATGGTGCCGAGGGATGAGACAAGGGGTAACAACGTGATGTGATTTCGCAAGAACGCTCGACTCGAGAGCAGTAGAAGCCTGCATTCTAAAGCGCAGCAACGAGCACCGATGTATATTCGCGATAAGTCGAAGAAACGCGAAAGCGTAGCTACGCTCACTCGTTCACTCGATCGATCGATCGAGGAGAATGGAAATCGTGTCGATGCAAGAGATAAATGACGAGAGATCGGAGATCGCCGATACCTTTTGGATCAATAATATATGGCCACTCGTGTTCATCAATCGTTCAATTGTGATCTGAAAAGAAGGGAGAAAGTTCGGTTAAGGAAAGAATTCTCGCGAATCAAACCAAGATATCTCTCCAAAAAGATTTCTTTGTTATTCTATCACCTTAAACGTTAGAAAATTTCTTCCTAAAACTAAAAAAAAAAAAAATAAAAAAATAAGAGCATCTTCTTTACTTTCAAACAAACCTTTGTAAAACTTAACATGGAGTAAGACGATGGTGATAAATAAACAAAATCCCAAGAGACGTCTGTCTGCAGGTGTATGAACGTGCTGGCTAGTGATAGTATCACAGGAGAGGTTGAAGGGCAACTGCAGTTACGATCATAAGAGTTTCGCGAGTCCATCCGGTCTCCTCTACATGCGCCGAATTAGAAACTCCTGACGTGATCGTTATCCAGGCTCTTTTACAAGATAAACCGTAATGCTACTAGACGCTATGATTTGAATTTGTTTACTTATCAAATTCCATTTTTACATTATCTTTAAAGAAAAATTTTAATAGAAGTTAAGTTTTTAAATTCTCTCTCTCTCTCTCTCTCTCTCTCTCTCTCTCTCTCTCTCTCTCTCTATCTATCTATCTATCTATCTATCTTTTGTTTGATTAAAAAAAAAATAAAGATAAAGATAGTAGCATGTATTCAACTGTGTATAAAGCAACCGTTCCAATCCAATTACGTTCGGTAATGTCCTGAAGAGAAAGAGAGAGAGAGAGAGAGAGAGAGAGAGAGAGAGAGAGAGAGAGAGGAAGAAGAGGAGGAGAATGAGAAGGAAGAGATCGTAGGAGAAGCAGAGGGTCACGTCCGCGTTATCCGTTTCGGCATCCTCCGCGCGTGAGTCTCGTTACTGGGATTGGCCAAAATCCACCGGCGCTAATGGTGTTTAATTGACCCTCGTGCAAGTGTCAATGGAACGTACGGCCGCTCTTATGAACGCTTGCCTCGGACACGAGCGTATCGTGCTCGTTTAAGCACGGAAACAAGCCGGTAGACAGTTAATTTCGATGAATTTTAAGCCGATAATTGACGAGTGACATGCTATGCACCCACGCGAGCCGCTTCGTTACACGGTCGTTACGCTAATCGTGACGACGAAATTGCTATCCGATGGGCGAGTAGAATATTATTAACATCGTTCATAAATCGAACTATCCAAGACGAGTGAACTTGAAAATAATGATTATGTAAGATAGGGAAAATAAATAGTTTAGAACTATGTAAAATCAAGTAACCATCTTTTATAATATGAAAATCGTTATAGGAAAGAAAAATATTATTATTTGATAAATATTAAAAGATAATGCATATATACAAAATTTAACATTTCATTTCAAAAACTAAAGAGTCGCGTTTTAAAAATTTTTAATAATTTATAAAGAAAATCGTGATATATTAAAAGTAAATTAATATAAATAAAAATTCTGTTTCATCCTTTCTATAAAATTTCCATTAAAAATAATAATAAAAATAAAATGATATATAATAATAATAAATGAACAATTTAAAAAAAAATATTCATAGTTTTTAAATTTATTAATTTTCATCAAAATTGTTATACATAAATACCATGATTTTATGTATTCTATCAAATTTATTTTTTAAGTATTTTTAAAGTAGCATGTTATACGAGTGATCCTTTCAAATCGTGCTATAAGAAAATTATATTTAAAAAGTGCGTATACAATACTTAATTGTATTTTAAAAAACAAACAATGTGTGTACTGAAATATATTTTTTAAAGATATTGTATAACATGAGTTATAGTGTTGAGTATAAATGGCATGCGTATATTACAAGTATTTTCGAGATAAAATGTTGGTTTGATGTAAACATATAAAGATATGAATGTGGAAGTGAACGGTTGTTAGAAAGCGACAAAAAACCAGACCGTTTCATTTGTGTCGTAAAGTTATATAAAGTCAGATAGCGTATAGTCGTATAGTACCGTGTTGTATGTGTATTATATATATATGTAACGTTGAAACGAATCAGGTACATGTTGAATTGCGTATTTTTTTTTTTTATCTGGGTACTTAATTTGACCTCATCCACCGATCTTTTATCTCTTATAATTACATATTATCAATTTAACGTTTTTTGACTTTTTAAGATCTTCCATTTATAAGCTGAATTGTAAATGTTAAGTATTCAGGTTATTTACTATGGATTCGTAAACATTATCGCGAGATCTTGTAGACAGTTTGTTTGTCGAGAAAAGCGACATTATTCCCATAGGACTAGCTAACAACATGACCATGGGATTTGTTTTTGGGGTTGGATCGGACTACCAAAGGAATAGGATAGTAGGTAGACCCTATTAATATTTGCGTCTGTATCACAGCTTCGTCGAATTCGCCATTGTCATTAAGGAATATGCTTGTAAAGATAGCGTATAAAAGAATGCACATGAAAATATCATAAAAAATATTAATACCATGAAAAAATTGGGTTTAAAAATAATATAAAAAATAATTACCGTGAATCGTTGAGTGAATCTACTGATATTAGTAAATAACGTTTATATTAGATGAAACATATGTATGCTCGAAGAAAATGACATTTCGCGAACTAAACTCTTTCTCTAAATATTCTCTCTTCAGAGTCTATTTGATGTTAAACGACAAGAAACTACCTGAGAACAAGGAGCATTTTACTCTCAAAACTGTCTTAAATACAGCGACGTAGAAATAAAATGAAATCATCTTCGCCCAGTAAATAGGTAGGTAGGTAGATAGGTAAATGCGCCATTCGTTTACACAAGGAGGACGAATAAGGGCGCGTATCTCTCGAGAATGAGATATAATTATATAAACAATGATGTCAGTCTGCTCGGTAATAATGACAAGAACGGTACAGCTCATCTCCCTTGGGAACGACCCACGGAAGAGGTGCTTCATTAAATACTTGGAACCCTGAGAGAATTATTCCACCCTAGCTAAAAACTGACATGACAAAAAGGGAATGATCATAACAATGATTATAGCCACCCAAGTCATCGGAACGTTAACTAAATAAATTTGATGTTGTGGTTAACACTAACCACAACAACGAAATTTGATAAATCGTTACGCTGATAAATTATCTACAAATAGTTTTTTTATCATTTTCACTATTTTATAAAACTATTATAACAAAAACTTACGAACCTCTAGATTCAAACAATTACAAGCAAGTATATCTTCCGTATGATGCTTAATTTTCTTACAAAACTGATTACAACTATACAAAGATATAATGATATCTCAGAAACAAGTAAAGGAAAGGATATTATGTAATTTACATGATAAAGAAAACCACGTATTATTTGAATGTAATATCAATTAAATGCGTTATAAAAAAAAAAAAAACAACAAGATATTCACAGTTAAAGATAACTTATTGAAAAAGATAACTTTATCGGTATCCACTTAGAACCGTTAATCTATCAAAACATTTATGTTAACCGATGAGAGAAAGGTGTATTATGACGATCAATTCTCGCATTCTGTTATGAGCCTAATGAAAAAAATCACGAAAAAGAGAGAAGCAAACAAAGAAATGATAAAAAAAAGAGTCGATAGAAGGTCGAGGTGTCGGAGTAAATCGAGAGACGGCCTTAACCTTCCCTAGGGAAAGCGTTATTAATGACGAAAGGGGGTGACAGACAGCCTCCCGTCGCGTCTTTAGACTTGCCAGTGGAGTCAGTCCCCCGAAACTGACGCGGGATGGCTAATGACGATTAATTCAATGTCTTCGCTCGAAGCACACAAGCGGGGACGTCTCTTCTCGGTTGGAACACGCGCGACAGGTTTCAGAGACTTCCGTTAGGAAGGGCATACGTGGTCGCCCTTATAGTCGCCCTTCAGGCCCCCAATTCGCTTCGAATCAACCGAAATGAGTCGTTGGACGGATCATTAATCAGCCCAATGAATGACCATCCATGACCGTTCGTAATTGATCTTACTAGCACGGCACCCCTTTCTTTCTTCCTTCACCATTTCGTTTTCGAAAAGTACGATACATGTAAGTATCGTATCGTAAGCCACCATTAAATTTTGAAATTTAACTATTGATCGAACATCCGTTTGAATAATAATACATCATGCGATATAAATGAATATTTGCCTACGGTCAAAAACTCTATACTCTCATTTTAATTCGGTCACCTTCGAAAGGCAATAATTAAAGTCTACCCTGAAGCGTTATCAATATATGTATAATCGAGATGTCTGGAGAGCAATGCTTTATACGTCCCTATAGAGTAATTTTCTAATCTACATCACAATAGTGGTTTTTATATTTTCTCCGC
The DNA here is from genome assembly GCA_918808275.2 of Dolichovespula sylvestris. Taxonomy (NCBI): domain Eukaryota; kingdom Metazoa; phylum Arthropoda; class Insecta; order Hymenoptera; family Vespidae; genus Dolichovespula; species Dolichovespula sylvestris. The sequence continues at coordinate 1,956,986 of OU964964.1, read as the reverse complement.
AGGCTATGTTACCCCAGAGTAAAGTTTAAAGTTTCCTTCGCTTTTAACTCTTTTCTCACATACAATTTCCAACTTTTAACATCGATAATTATCACGGGCGATATTTTTAATTGTGTTTATTCAAAGGAAATGCATTAATTAACTGGTATAACGATGTACAATTAACGAGGTAATTGAAATAGTAATATAATTGAAATATTTTGAAGAAGTAACGATATAATCCTTGGGTTAAGTTATTTGCGTTACTCGAAGAAATTATGCGAAAGAAAGAATAAAAGGAATTTCTTCTCTCTTATCGCTAGGAAAAGATCGACAACGATGTAAAAATGTGAGGACGGGTCTTTTGTAAAGCAACGAAAAGAAAGGAGGAGGACAGGAAGAAGAAAACGAGGGTGGAAGAAGATTCGAAAGCTCGGCACGCTGCCGAAAATGGTCGGAGTCAAAATATTTCTGAAAGCTTCTCGTAAAGCTGTCTGTCGTAAAAGCCGCGTATCTTCGCGCCTATCGGTATGTACGAGAGCGGAAAAAGTAGGAGGGTATTTGTCCCTAGGAAAAGAAGCAAGCTCGATGTCTAAGGGTAGGAAGGAAAGAGCGGCTGGCGCACATCGTCAAAAAGAAATGGCCTGTGCACAGTGGACGCGTGAACGTTGCTCGTAAGTATTCGCACGTTTTGCCACCATATTTATGACCTCGGTTTTGCACTCGTCATGTATGTATATATACCTATGTAAATACATAGCTTAGTGGATGTGTGTCAGGCGAACTTTTTACGATTATGAGAAAGCGTGCGAGTAATTTATTTCTACGATTTACGAAGATTTAGGGAGAAAAGAAAATGAATGACTTATTTTTTCACGTAAACAGTTACGAGGTCTATTGCTTGTAAATTTCGAAAAAAATGGTCATTGCCTTTATGCAAAATGAATAATTCTATTCTTTTGATCCTTCCAATTTTGCAAAAATCCATTTTAAGGCAAGAATCAATAATACGCATATTTGCAAGTATGTTTGAGGACTCGAAGAGAGAGAGTACGAAGAAGCGCGTAAAGGGATTCTATTTCGTATTTACATGTTTCGGCGAGTACCGGCCGATCGTAAAAGCACGTCCCTCTCTTGAAAACCATAGTACGGGGAGAGAAGAGAAAGATCAAATGGATGGACATTGAAAGCAACGAAAGGGAAGGTCGATGCCGTATCGGGCAACTCCTGTCTTTGATGTGAGAAAGTAAGAAAGGGACTCGCAGAGGGCTCGAACCAATAACGTAGATCGAAAGGCCAACGTGTAGATCTAACGTTTAATGGAATTTTACGTTTACAAAGATGACATCCTCTTTCCCAGGGGTTGCCTCAAATTCTTATCGTTCGATCTGTAGATGTATGTTCCAAATAAATTTTCGAAGATCTCCTTTAACTTCATTTTCGTTTTCTCCTTCCGAATTCTAATTTTTCAGCTAATCGAAATTTGAATTACATATATAAGATTTGTCTTAATTTTATTACGTTGAAATGCATGTTAATTAATCTACTATATGTATATATATATATATATATATATTATATACTTCTGTGAAAGGAACGTTATGTCATCCAGAGGTTACACAAGGTGAAAGCCGAGGTCGAGTAACGATGAAATTCTAGACCGTTCGAAAGATACTCGCGATCGAAGGGGTCGACCCGTCAGCCCGTTCCAAATCTAATTTCGATCTCTTCTCTATAATATCCTTCGAGTTCTCTAGGACCGAGCTCTCAGCCGAACCTTCCACGTATTTCAAACCTCTACCCTTCCTTCCCTTTCTCTCAGCGAATAACGAATATCGAATTGAAGCAATTTAAGGACTGGAATTTAAGTAACTAAATTATACATGCAAGAACACTTCGACGAAATCGATCGTTCCTTGTAAAAAATGTACGTGCATACGTAAATGATAGAATGTCGTTAAATCCAGAAAAAAAATAGATTTTTATGATTCAGAAAAATTTATAGGAATGGGAATAGACAGAGTGGATGTGGAATTTAATACGAAAGCGATCGAAAAGAACAGCGAAGACATCAAAGAAGAAAATCGACTTACGTGTCCGAAACATCGTAGGACATCGGAGTAAAAGCGAACACGCTAAATTATTAACTCGACTACCAGGAGCTTGTCTTCGTATTTTACTTCGGCTTGGCAAAACCACGACCCACTTTCTCCGAAGATCCATGGTATCTCGATAAATAAAGAAGGAGCGTTTGACCGAACGAAGGAGGCTGCTTCGAAGAAACGACCTTCTTCGAAGACGAAGTCAACGTACCAGGCGAACTGACAATGAGTCGAGACACCTTGCTCTCTCAGCGACACTTGAACGATCTAGAGATAACGAGGAGTCGAAGGAAGAGGTAGAAAAGTAGGAGGAAAAGTGGAAAGAAATTGCATGAGAGAAACTCAAGAGTCTAGACAAAATCGAACTCGTATTGTCCGAGTTTCTAGTGCTGCTCGAAAGGGCGACCCTCGACCACCCCTACGGGCAACTCACGACAGAAAATTTCCAGTTCAAATTCTACATGATCCTAACGATAATAAGAGAAAAAGAGAGAGAGAGAGAGAGAGAGAGAGAGAGAGAGAGAGTGAGAGAGAGAGAAAGAGCGAATAAAATTAAAAAAAAAAAAAATTACCATGATTATAATAAGAGCATAAATAAACGTCTGGTTTTTTATTCACAAAAAGTTAACAAGTAATCGCAAACTATCTCTTACAAAAATGTATAGCTGTCAGTGTATTGACAATACTCGTATACATACACCTACATAGAGATAAAAGGTAGGAAGATACGATGGAAGCTCAAGGCAGTCTTCCATGTCCGATGGACCGAGCGAGGGATGCATACCAAGCAACCTTTTTGCTGGCCAGCAAATTTGTCAATGGACCCTTGGATGCTGGATGAGTCCTCCCTTCTAGAAATGGGCGGCCTGTTCCTCACCCTTATCGCCATTATGTCCCGTTCATCATTTTCGTATATTCCATAGACACGCTCGACTGCTCGAAATCGCAAAGGTTGCGATGCGGAAAACTTTTCTTAGGTGTGAAAGAAATAAACCAATAGAATTTCGTACCCATTCGCGTATTAAAGAACAAAACGTGTCTATATGGAACACATTATTATATTTATAAAATAATTATAATATAAATTTATAAAATTTAAGTTATTGAAAGGTCCACACACCACTATATGAATTTTACTTCAGCAGATATTGTATAACAAAAACAAAAAGCTCGTCGATAATCATGCTCTTGACTAGCGGAGCAATGACTCGAAAAATGAATTTCTCCATTAACTTCGAATCAAAACAATGCAAAATCTCGGTACAAGCAAAATCTCAAAGACCTTTTCTATCTTCCTCTCTTATATGCCACAAAGCTTTAAATCCTTTGGATTTGATTAACTACGAGAAACCGTCACCTACGGGTAGGCTTCACTGATCGAACATTGAGAAGTTCGTTCTAATCTATAGTAATTTATAACAATGGAAACTACCGAAGCGAGAATCCTCTGCCTGTCTACCTGCCTTGTTGCTTTCCTTCGGGCTTACCGTAAATCTTTCTCGTCTCACCTTGTTTCTTGGCTTTCGTTCTGACGAAAATGTTCAGATCTGTTTCCTTGTGGATCATATTGTTACATCGTTCATCCTCTTTATAATTAATTATATTTCATTGTATCTGTTTTGTTGTAATTCATTGTACTTACAATAATCGGCAATGTATATGTAAAGTTAATTTGCAATACGTAATTATATAAAGTACAAGTGGAAACGGCGAGGTAAAAAATGTCGAACTTCGTACTCACCTGGAACACAATTTTGTATATGTAGGTACATTACCATGTATAATTATTTTAATATTTGTAATAATAAGAAATAATTTGGATGAAGAAAGGATGTCAATAGTATTTATAGCTGCGAAGAGACTGGATTTGGTTATGGTGGTCGCAAAATTAAATAAAAGACATCGTATAGCTTTTTTTTGCATTTCATTTCATTTCACCATTATCTTTAGGATAATGATATTAAAAAATGTTTATTAATATAATATGTATACTTTCCTTAAAATCATCATACTCGTATTCTCATAGCATAATAATCATAATATATAATCATTATAATATATATATATCTATATTTATTTATTTATTTATTTATATATATTATGTTTATGTGTTTTGCATATAGAGAATAGTCAATTACATAGTAGGTTTGCATAGGTTTTTTGTTGTAATATTTTTGTTGTCGTCGTTTAAATCTTTAAAGGTAGGTATTCTTCTTTCGTTACTAAAACATATAAAAGCGATATAAAGCTCGATCCTCACACGCTATATATATATATATATATATATATATATATATATATATATATATATATATATATATATTTAATCGCGTCTTACAAGTTTTGTTTTTTAAAAATTGCTGTCTCTTACACGTCGAATCATACTTTTCTTTTATTCGCCCTTTTATTCCTTCCATGTCTTATCGTCCTCTAATTAAATCTAGGCGCGTATCCGTAATGCGTTTAATGCTTATAATTAGTAGTACGTGTAAATATGTTAAGAGTGAGTACTTCTCCCGTCCCTTTCGATTTTTCTCGACCGCGTATCGCTTGCAAACGTGCCAGAAAAGGGAAAGGAGGAAAAAATAGAAAGAAAAGAGAAGAAAAATAATATAAAATATGCATGCGGGACCGGCCGTCTGGTCGAGTCGATCGAAGAAGGACGCGTTAAGTATGAAATAAAAAAAAAACTGTCAGGACCATATTGACCGTGTCCTCTCTGCTCTTTAAAACGAGCGTCGATTTATATAATTCATTAATTTAATATAATGCAAATCGATGCTTCGCGACGAAGACGCCGTGTTTTCTATCTCTATCTTTTTTTTTTTCATTTTCCTTCATGAACATTGAAACTATAATGATTATTCTCATCATTCTCGTCATTGTCGTCGTCGTCATCGTCATCGTCGTCGTCGCGAACGCTTCGTAAAGTATTCGTAATTAGTGCCGTTTCTTCGAGATTTCACGTGCTCTCGCATGTTTCGATATACAACATACATATCGGAAGTCATTGAAATTTGGTTGTCTCTATTCTTTCCTCTTCATTTTCCCCTTCATTTTCCTCCTCGAAAAAACGGCCATCGTGTGATTTTTCTTTTTCTCTTATTCACTAACGTTCGATCTCGACAGAGCTTATTTTATTTAATAATATATCTTTTTTTTTTTATTTTTTTATTTTCTCAACCGTAAAATCATCCCTCGTTACTTTCTGCTTCTTTTTTCTTCGTGCGTCTATCTTCCCCTCAATGTCGCTGGCGGGACCCAACGGCTGTTTAATTTAACTTTTTCTTTTTTCTTCTCATTTTTCTTTTGGATCTTTCATATCTCTGCTCGACTACGGCGTCATCGTCGAGAGCGTGCAATAATTCGTAAAACGCATAACTTTTCTCTTTCATTTTTTTTTTATTACTATTTCTTTTTTCCCTATGATACGCTTCCAGATTCAAATTACAGAGAAACTATTCCGGAATCAATTAGTAACGCCCAGCGTCAATCCATCGATCCCGAAATAATGCCTCGCTTTGTTGAAAAATTGGCCATCCAAGCGGTCACGTCCACTATTACTTCTATCACCAGGATAACACGCAACTCGACAATGCGCGTGCTTTGACGCGATTCAGAAAAATCTACAGCACTACGAGATAACTTTGACTGTTTTTATTGTTTATCTTTGGTTTCTCACGACGAACTTTGATCGTGCTCGAATTAAAACAAACAAATTTTTGTTTAATTAAATGAGATGAAATTAATCAATTTTTGTTAAATTATTTTTATAGTCATAATATATATATATATATATATATATATATATATATATATATATTCATAATGTATAAAAAAAAAGAAAAATCAACTAAAATCCAAACGCCATCTTTTCGGCTTTATTGATTATATATAACAATAATTAAGATCGTTAGACTTTTTTCGCAAAGTTGTTACTATATTATTACTATATTTCTTGATGAAAAGCAACGAACAATAGTCTTGAGAAAACGCTCTATCATTATATAAAATGATTTCATCGTTGACACGCGATCTTCGCCCGTGACAAGGAACCCGCCAGCTAAAGGTACAGCGTAGTATCTAATAACCCGAGTTAGACTCTCGCCCTCAAGCCAACCAAACAAATATAGTCGCATACAATTACAATACGAATCATTAAATATCAACTCTTATACTCTAACGACAGAATGATAATAATAAGTGTTGTCCAGCAGGCTCTCTACTAACATTATAGCGCCGCCCGTATGTTTATTACTATTTTTACTAGAAATATTCTTCTTTCCTCTTTCATTATCGATATTCGTTCTTGATACGATTTTACTTTGTTATTTCGTTTATTTATTTATTTTTTCCTTCCGTTCTTATTGATACGATCCAACTGTTTCCTTGGTCGATCATAATTTACAAGAGACTGTCCGTTGAAGACCTTTTGCTAAAAAACTTTTCGGATAAACGTGAAATTAGTCTTGTTCGATTGTTAGCTATGTGAATATAAACGAGATATGAAAGTGGAAATGCGAATGATGGAATATTCCAATTTCTTTTGAATCCATCAACGTGTCCCGATGATTGATATATATTTGAAAATTCCCACCCTAAATGTGTCACATTCTCCGTACTCTTTGGCATTTAAACGAATTATAAAAGAAGTTATAAAAATTCAATAGAGTCAAGTAAAAACGACTGGGAGTCATTGACTGTCATTAAATGATAAAAATGAAATTTTGTAAGAAAGTTTCAACGGGCCGCAAAACGAGCTTTTCCGGGCGTTTCTTTCAATTCCAAAAAAATACATCCAAATTTTTCGCGCGAACGTATATGATAAACACGTATACGTCGATTAAAGGAGGCTTATAGACATTCTCTCCATACGATTAGAAAATTTCGCTAAAAAATTTTGACGCCCGGATGTCACTCATCAAGCAGTCACGTATCTTCTCTCTTTTGATCGACAACGATGAATATTCTTAATAAAACACGCCTGTTCTTTTTTTTTTTGTTATTGTTGTTATACTTTCTATTTACATTTTTACGTAGCTCTCTCCCACTCATCTTCTTTTTTTTGTCGAGCACTTTTGAATAGATTTATATCAAAAATATATATATATATATAATATATATGTATATATTTCCATAGTGTATATTATTATTACTAATGTGTATACGTATCTCTCTCACTTTTCTGTCGACAACCGTCGACCATCCACCCAGCTCTCGAGACAAAACGTACGGATATTCGAACGATCAAGGAATTCTTGAAGGTTCGAATATGGAGTTAACTGAGTTGATGGTGTCCGGACGCGTTTATTTTTTGCGACGTCTTTATTTCCCTTCGATTGTTGGCTTTAATCCTTGGTGTTACTCACTATCTTTAACGTCATTCATTGGATGATCTTTTATCCCTATTACAATTATCATTACTATGTTGTTATTATTACTCTAATCGTTATTACTAACATTACAATATTTTTTATTATTATTATTATTATCATTATTAATCGATATAAATAGATGAATTCGTCGTTGTCGATCACACAAAGTAGTTCTTACCACAAAATACAAAAAAAGACACAGAAAACAAAAACAAAAGACGCAGAAAAATGTTGTAATCATTTTCCCGTGAAATTCGTTGCACGGACACGGCCGTCGGTATCGTAAAATTATTTATTTTATATCTTTTCATATAAGAAATTTATATAGACTTTTCTATTTCCTCAAATTTCTGTTTTTTAAGTATTACTCGTGATAAGAGATAAATCTAAAGATGCATCGGAACAATTTTTCGAAGTATGTGTTTAAGCAATCAACATGAAATCGTATAAAGTATCAGCGTCAAAAATGTATATAAAAATTTAATATTTCGGAGAAAAGTGATTACTATTATTAATATTATTGTTGTCGTTATTATTGTTGTTATTGTTATTATTAGGCTGAAATTGATTATGTTTCTCGAGTCTTGTCACATGGCAGTAATAGTTGATTGGATATTTCGTTTATTTCATTAAATATGTATATCGTGTATACGAAGTGATTTTTTTACGATTAACGATTTTCCAAAATTCGGAAATATATTGATATCGAGATTTTCGCGCTGTCATCTAGGCCGTAAACACAACTCAATTTTTTTATTCGATCTATTTTTTTTTAATTTTTCTCAACGTAACATATTGAGAATAAAAGTTCATATAAAAATCGAGGAAACTCTAACGCATTCATTTTTCGTTTCTCAACAATCTCCGAATTCTTAAAAATCGAAATATCGTAATATCCTTCTTCGCCGTAAGTTAGTTCCTATTGTTTCTTTTTTGACACAAACGGACATCTTTCATAATCGACTCACGATCGGCTGATGGTCAGCATGTTAGATTGTAAAAGGGGTAGCTAGAAAGAGATAACTCTTCGGTAGTAATAATAGTTAGTAGTAAGTAATAAATAGTAAGTGATAATAGTAGCAGTAATAGTAGATTAGTAGTACCAAATAGCAGTAGCGGTAGAATAGTATAGTAATAGTAGTAGCAGTAGTATTATTATCGGTTTCCCTCGCATCCTATCGTATTTAGATTCATCATGCAATTTAAATACATCGAATTTCTGACTACATCGATATTTAGAAATTTTATTACACAACTACGATATAAACTTCTCGCGAATTCATTTCCTCTTTGAATATGCCTTTCTAGTATGCGTTTTAATGCTTTCTTTTTCCCTCTCTTTGTATTTTTCTTCTTACGCCATTTTATATTTCAGAACAGCCCGATAAATACAGAATCCGTTTTTTGAAACTTTATATTGAATTCGGCCATTGTCCAACGTCGACATATATAGTTTTTTTTTTATCCTAAATTTTAAAATCTGGTTTGTTATTTTGTTTTTTTTTGTCTTCTTTTAAGAGGTATATCGAGAAAATGTTGCTCAGCCGTATATCAAATGCTTTAACGGCAATCGAGTCTTTAAGACGAGTACTGTTATTTTTCATACGAATAGATTAAATCGTGTTTGTGTGTGTTTCGCATATATGTGTTCCTGTATCTATACGTAAATATAAATATCGTACCACGATATAAATACGTAACGATAATGGCCTTTGCGTTGTCTTGGTAAGATGCCTAATCATGTACCGTATAAATAAATTTCTGAAATTTTTATATAGTTATACCATCATTATTATTATAATTATTATTATTGTTTTTTTTTATTATTGTTATTAATATTAATATTAATTATTGTTATTAATATTAATTATTATTAATATTTATCATTATTATTATTATTATTATTATTATTATTATTAATATTATTATTATTATTATTATTATTATTATTATTATTATTATTATATTATTATTTCTTACCATTAGGGAAAACATCGTTAAACATTTATTCTTCTTCTTTCCTTTTAAAATCTAATATTTAATTCCATCTCTTTCGACACTTTCTCTCTAACTACTATCGCACCTTTGACATTCGCTCCACCTTTCTTTCCTTTGATAATAATAATTAATAATAATAATTCCTCTTTTTCAATTTTCATTATTTTTCCGTTATCTTTGCATTACTTCTCTCATTATTTTATTTCTCAAACTTTGTTCTTTCTCGCCTCATAGTCTTTCTTCTTCGTTTTTATATTTTAGTCAGCGTTCGATATAATTATCCATTAGAAAAATTTGTACTCTTATGTGGGGGAGGTAATCGAAGTACACATCTGCCTCGCTGTTTTTCTCTTCCTAACTTCGGAACATTTTACTCTTTTTATCTCTCTTCGATACCGATATTTCCTTTCCCTTTTTCATTTTTATTTTGTTGACTCAGAAGAAACACTCGAGACATTGGTAAAATGTCCCGTGATAGAAGCCAGCCAGGTTCGCAAATTGAAACGCGCGTTCAACCACGAAACATAGAAATAAAATTAATTTCAAATCCAAAAAACCTCTTTCTTATCCTTTTTGTTGAGGAAAGTCGAAGATAGATATCGCGCCAAAGGAATTGTCGCTGTTCGCTGCATCTCGACGTAACCCGAAGGAATACGGTGTTTGCCGAGTGCTCGAGACGTCTGCCAATTAAATTAAACATACGTTTGCCGGCTAAATCCAACCGAGCTTCATTATAACTTCATCAAAGATAGAGACGTTTAAAAAATATCTACGTTCGAAATACTTTATAAGATTTAATTCAAAATATTTCCATATAGAGAGAGTGATCTATTCAAATCCAATCATTTAACATTAGAACTACTTAAATGGTTTAACATTTCTTCTTTTATATTTATCGAAATCATAATCATTAAAATAATGTAATTGAAATTATAATAACATAGAATGTTAACTTTAATAATTACGGCGAATAGAGTGCTTTTTTCAAGTATTTGTCAACTTGATAAATATGGTGAAAGGCAAGTCGATATAGTTCTAGTGTTAAAATTTCCAATGAATTTAAGTTCAAATTCCCTTTTTAAACAATGAAAATTCTTTATATTTCACATGATCGAATTAAATGAGGTCATACTGTATAATATTATCATTCTCTTTTTTACTATTTCTTTGACTGTATGCATATCAAAAATACAAATGAGACTCGCGGTTTCGTGGTTGCACGACCTTAAAAGCGCGCTCCATATCTCTCTCTCTCTCTCTCTCTCTCTCTCTCTCTCTCTCTCTCTCTCTCTCTCTCTCTCTCTCTCTCTCTCTCTCTCTCTCTCTCTCTCTCTCTCTCTCTCTCTCTCTCTCTCTCTCTCTCTCTCTCTCTCTCTCTCTCTCTCTCGAAGAGATGAAAGTGACTCCATAAAAAGAAAAGAAAGAAAAAACAAATGAAAAGAAAATGGAAAGAGTTCTAGTGGTCAAAGAATGATAACAAATGATATCAATCAATGGCCACAAGGACAAACAAAAATAAGGGGAAAAGAAGACGATTTGTTTTGTATGGATTTCCATACGGCAATGCTTAAAGGATTCTTTTTTTTTTTTAAGGATTATTCATTCGCACTCACTCGTTCGTCATTCACTCGAAACTACTAAATAAACGGAGTCGCACTTACGTTTTATCTCTGAAGAGAATTTTATGTTGTGTCTTTACTTTTCCTTTTTTTATGTTTCAGCACAATACGACAAATGAAAATTATTTCTTCCGTGCTTTCACTTTTCTCGACTAAAAAAGTTATCGAAATGGACAAACGCAAGGGAAACTCCGTTTGTAAAAGCTAAATTGGGACTTTTATAGACTTATTATTTGTGCTTTTCCCTATAATGAGAACAAAGAGGTTTCCTATGGTTACGTGCGAAGATCGACGCGAGTTTACGAATATAGGGAATAAAGACGCTGCCACGTTTTCCACGACGCGATCGCGACCTGAGATTTAAAAACTATTAACGCATATATGTGTATGAATATATAGATACATTTTGTTAAAAAAAAAAATGAAATATATCAAATTGTACATCTATGTGTGTTTCTGATTTCCTCTCTTGTTTTTTTTTTCCTGTGTGTTTTCTTGTATATAGGTATAATATGTATATGTGTACGTGCATATAATAATTCTACCTTTAAAGTCTAGGAATAATATGAAAATCGATCTTCAGGATCTTTCTAAAGATTCCATCGAAAAAGCTTCAACTTTGCGCGACTTAAATCCTGAAAAGTTCTTTTTTTGTCTTTTCTGTTTTCTCATCTTATATATACTTTTTCATTTCTCCAAATTTGGCCTCTCGCCTTCCAAGATCAAAGACTTTTCGTCTCAAAGAACGAAAAATCTGACGAGTCCCGAAGCAGGGCAGTAAGACATGGAAAGGCTATCGCAAGTATTTTTTCTTCCAATTATCTGTCCTTCTCTCTTCATTCACCTTTTCCGTGATCAAATAATCTTTATATATCATTCGTTAGCCACTATTCGTGTCACAACCGCCCTTTGAAATATATACGTCTACATAGAAGAAAATAATACTAATTCTTTGACAAGGACGCAAACGATAAAAGATAAAATTTATACGTCGGATATGCATGAGGAGGCGTTCTTGAAAAAGTCGGCAAGTCGTCTCTTCTTCGTTGACCCGATAAAATATACTCGATCTACTGGAAGTAGCACAGTTTCATAATAATTATTAAGAGAAAAACAAACTAGAAAAAGCAGGGAAATCGACTTCTTACGCTAGAAATACGTTGAATATATGTAAGAAGTGTGCTTGAAATATCCTTAAACGTTAGCGTATCGCTTTCGAATACCACGTAGCCAATTATGGTCTCTTTCGCGACGTAGGCTTCTCGAAATTAGCCCGCTTATCGTTTCCGGACGCGTGATAATCACGAATGCCTCTAGTCGCATCTTATTACGAGTTTATATCACTACGATCGAGTTCAAACAGTTAATTTCCGATGGAGCGGCAATTTATTATAATTATTTTCTTTCTTCCTTTATCCTCTCTCTCCTACTCCCACTTGTTTTTTTCCATCTATTTATCTTTCTTTTCCTTCGCTCGAATCATTTTCCTCTGACTGTTTTTCTCTCTATTTCTCCTTCCTTTTAAAAAACATTTCTTTCGTATTTGTCCCGTTTGGTCCGCACTACCAGCATGATTAAATTGCTTTTGCGTTGCAAAATGCATGGTTTTTTTTTCTACAACGATTCTTTTAGATCGCTTCCATGCTTGCCGTCCGATCGGTTTCTCCTTTCTTTTTCTTCAACTTATTTTAAAAAGACGATTAAGTTACTTTACGAAGAGCTAATGAATGATTTCATTCCTTTATATTATAAACTTACTTATAGACTTAAGAGTTGTGTGGGGCTATTAAGAGAATTCGCCTTGGCCTTATTCGATGCGCTGTGTGTATGTGTATATGTAAGAAATTGGAAAGCCGATTGATTCAAAAAAAGACATGAAAACACGATCAATCGTCGTGTCGTCGTCGTAATCATAATCAACGTCGAGGATAATTATCGAAAACGATCGAAACTTTTCTACATTCGATCATCTTCCAAAGCTTTTTCGGAAGGTACTACTTTGCTGGACTCGATCTCATTCAAGATTTTCTTTATAATCCTTCATCTTCTATTTCTTTTTTTTTTTTTTTATCATTTCCATTCAATTTTGTTGTCCGTAAAAAAAATCGAATGGGCTAAGCGGAGGCGAATCTCGGATCGATATTATCTACGTTTATCGCCAATTTCCATTTTAATTTCCATTTTTTTCCACATTATTTTGACACATATAAAAATTCTACAGCTTACCGTAACGCGCACTTAAAAACTAAACTTAATTGGCGCCTTAAATCCGATAAAGTCTAGCGTATCAAAAAACTTTTTCTCGACCCTTCCCTTCCATAACCGTGATCGACTAGGAAGTAGATCGCACTTAAAAAAATAGGGTACAAAAATTATTCATCTAAATTTTTGAAATCTTAGCGAATCTAAATTTTGCTTTGCTTTTTTTCTTTTAGTTATCCATCTCGTCGTTTCTTTTTTTTCTTTTTCTTCTACCATTCCCCGTCCCCACCCTTTATTAAACACAGCCGAATAAAAATGCTCCAAATTACCATCTATTAAATTTTTACGAAACCCTTAATTTAGTCCTTGTGTTAATTGCCTCTTTTTCTTATTCCTCTCCTCTCGTCATGCTCTCATTACTTCTTCGAGACAATCTTTTCAAAATCTACCCTTCGGATCCGCGCCTTTATTACATTTAGCCTCCCAAAGAAAAAAAAGAAAGAAACATGTCGCGCTAGACGATCATGGTTACCATAGATAATTTATTTAAAAAATTCTTTCCTTAATATGTCCGAAGAATTCCGAAAGGAGGTAAAGTCCGAATCGTAATTCTAAAAATCTTACTCGTCGAATCTCCGTCGAATATTATTTATGCTTCCCCCCGACAGAATCATCCTCACGCGATTGGTGTTAATTCTATAAATTTACGTTTTGTCGTAATTTGAAATCCTTATTAAAAAAGCGAATCTTCGCGTTGCAGTCTTATACGTCGTATTTGTGCATATAGCATATGACGTATACGTCGAGAAACACATGCATCTCTCTTATAGTCATTGCTGTCGCGAGATACCTTGAAAATTTCTATTTATATACTGACACGGTCGTGTACCGCTCACAACGACCCTAAATTTAAAAAATTTGTGTAATTTAGAAATCATAAAAGAAAATTTTTGTTTTAAACAGTCATAACGAATCAGTCGTTTATAATGACTACGTTTAAAATTACTACTACCAATACAATTCTAATCGCATTGAATTTAATAAAAAAAAAAAAAAAAAAAAAAATAGCCGCTTGGATACACCATTACACACAACGTATACTCTATTTAAAACGTACAATATATATATATATATATATATATATATATATATATAAACACATACACACTCACATTATATATATATATATATATATATATATATATATATATATATATATACATATATTTAAGATATAATATATGATATTATAGTATTACGAATGAACGCTAACACCGTACAGAAACAAAAAGGGAATAGCAACACATTCACACGCCATTCAAACACTAATGGTTATTTCTAAAGCCTTTTCTAATAATAGGAAAAGTGTGTGCTATAAACGGGTTTTGGTATTTTCGGGTTTGCATAAAACTACGGGGAGTGTCTCGGGTATGGGTATGGAGGAGATATCAATATATCCTCACGCGTAAAATCTTAATTAGCGCTCTAGCGCACTTACATATAAACCTTCATATCATCATACCATTACTATTATATATATGTATATGTTATATATCATGTAGAATATCTATAGCCCCGAGCATAGTGCAAGTGCGAAGAGCGAAAACGGTTTGTAGTATAATATCTCTTTTCCCAACATGTCTTTTTTTCTGACAATTAGATGTAAATGGAGAACGAACGATCGCCGATCCATAATTAATCCTTATTCTTTTATATTCTCGTCCGATAATCCTCGCTCCTACGCGCCTTCGAAAATCGTACGAGATCATTCTAACAACAAAACTTTTCTAATGTCTCTTTTTTTTCTCTCCTCATCTTCAACCCCTCATCTTCATTTATTTCAATTCAATATCTCTCTTTTTCCTTCGTGCCGAGTTTTAACAAATTATCATCGTAAATTTTCTATTCCCATCTTCATTTATCTAAACTTTTTATCCGCTTCGAAAAACGCGCACGAGCGAATAGCGACCATATATGGCTGTGTTGTGTTTGTGTATGTATATGTACGTATATGTATTAGTATTGTTAATAACAACGTTATGTTCTATGTACATTTGTACCTTAGCCAACGTATCCGATCGATTCGATAAACGGCCGAGCTCCTGAAAATCTCGATTCTCTTCTTTCTTTTTCTTTCTAAGAAATAATCCACTTTTTCTTTTCATTTCTCTTCATTTCTCCGGATCGGTACACGCTTTTTTAAAAGTTAAGACATACCTGGAGCTCGGACTCTTTCAACCGTAAGAGTGTGAAAGACAACCGGTGTGTGTACTATTTGTGTCATCGACGCCTGGCACCCTTGTCTCTCTAACAACATTCTCCATCTATCTTCCACATATTTCTCTTTCAAAGTGTAGTACTCCCTATCTTCTCATTTATAAAATTGATTAATACAATTTTTAAACGTATCTCTTACAAACAAAACACATCTCTCTCTCTCTCTCTCTCTCTCTCTCTCTCTCTCTCTCTCTCTCTCTCTTTCTCTCCCTCCTCCCCACCCCTCTCTCTCTATTTTTTGCCATCTATTAGTCTTTTTCCTTCTAAACGCGAGTAGTCCTTTTTCTTGCGGAACGCAACTTCGAGAGACGAGGGCGCATCTGATTCAGCGTCTTCGCGAGCAAAGGGAAAAACAAAATCGCTCTCCAGTAGCGTCAATCGATATAAAATTTCTTTTTTGCTCTAACGTTTAAGTATTAACAATAATCGGGCAATGTACATTATCATAATCATTATTGTTTCATCTCATATTATTACTATTAAATTACACCATTTAGAGGAAATTAGAGGAATTAGAGGAATCTTTTTTCTTATTTTTTCTTTTCTTTTTTTTTTTTTTGTCATTTCATACGTTTTTTTCATTCTAGCGCTTCGGGTTCCTCGGATAAAACGGGCTTTTCCTCCTCCCCTTTTATCTTCCTTTGATAAGAGGTTTTTGTTTTTCAGGGAATTGCGTATGCGAGGGAGGGCGTGAAATTTATAATCTGTGAAACTTAATCGGGACTCGCGACGTGGAACACGCGTGACCGAGATCGCATCGACGAGAAAATGAAAAACTGATGTTAAACGAATCTCCTCCGATATCTTCTCGTCGATCCTTTCCGTCAATATCCGTGTGATCCACGTCCGAAGATTTTTTTTCATTTCTCTCCTTACTTTTCCTCTTTCACCTCCTTTAACTTTGTTATCAGTAATAGGAGCGTTCGCTTATTTCATTTCCTTCTTTTCCATTTTGTACGTTTCTCGTTAAAGTTTATTTTGCGTAAATAATATATAGTATATATGTTTATATATATGTATGTATTGTTATTATATGGACGAGTACAAAGAACTCGCGATTTGGTTCGACGTTTTTTCCTCTTCCACTTTCTCCCTCTTCCTCTCTCTCTCTCTCTCTCTCTCTCTCTCTCTCTCTCTCTCTCTCTCTCTCTCTCCCTCTCTCCTTTTCTCAATTCCGTTCATCCTTATCTCTTTTAATCTTCTCGCTTATCTTCCGAGAAACGCCGAGAAAACGTGAAAAAGTCGTGCGTTTGTAAGTGTCGCTGCAGGCGAGAAATCCATCAAATCTATTGTGATGAATCGTGTGCAAAGCACATATCGGTTCTTACTGTTGTTCGAGAAAGAAGAGAGACAAGTCATTGTCCGTGGCATTTCTTTAAAACCTACAGAATTTGACTCTGGTGCGTGCGTATCATTACAAGATCAAAATGATCAAGATCGAGTCTTTTACGAGTCTTCTAACGGACTTTAGAACCGGTCTTTAGAATTTTCTTCTCGTTCGAACAATTATCTTTGAAAGAGTAGATTCCACTTATTGACAAAAACAAAATAGAAATATAATATAATATATATATATATATATATATATATATATATATATATATATATATATATATATAATGTGTATCATATTCTTCTTTGTAGTTTGTCTAAATTAGATAAAATTAGTTCTTTTGTTTTTAAACGAGCTATGTTTGTATATCTATTCTACGAACATACCGTACATATTATGCTTGTGTATTTTCGTAATGTATGTGTACGTATATATATTTATAGTATATGCACATGAATCTATATAATCTCCTGTATGTATATAATGCATAATGATAACAGTAATAATAATAGAAGAAAAACCATTAATATTTATATCGATACAAAAACCTACGCGATATTAGAGACTACCTACATATGTTTGTAGATGTGTGTGTGTGTGTGTATTTAACTATATATATAATATAAAATGATGGTAGGCCCAACTCAGTTATCACCATCACAGACGATCCACTATTTGTTAGGTTTTGGAAGATACTAATGTTATATGACGATAAAATAATAATTAATGTCAAGTGGATTAACGGTTGTGGTGAAACGAGTTATAAAGAAAAAAAAATAAAAAAAGAAAGGCTAGTGCGCAAATGTATCCATTGAACAAATGGAAAAAAGCGGAACGTAAGGGATTCGAAATGGCTATAAACGAAAGAACAGTACTAAATTAAAGAAAATGAAAAAAAAAGAAAAACGAAAAACTAAAAACAAAACAGCGAAACGAAAGGTGGCGAATTTACAATTCTACCTATACCTTTCGTCGCGATTATCGATCACAAATAAGTATCACTGTTTCGCGTACCAAAAATGTAATGTACAGAGGTCGTACGTAGTTTCATTTCTATATAAAAATGGACGACGATGTGACAAGTTTCTCATATTTTTGGTACGCTCATTCATTCATATCATCTATTTTAATTAACGCTCGGACTCGGTATTACCCAAAGGAGAACTTATTAAAAAGAAGAAAATGAATGGACTAACAATAAAGTTATATATATATATATATATATATATATATATATATATACATATATTTTATATATCTTGTTTTGTATGTGTGTATTTGTATAGGTTCATGAGAGATATGCGAAACTTTGCGAACGTAAAACATAAAAGAAAAGCTCAAACTTTTTGACCCACGAAAATTGCGACTACCCGATAAAAGAAAAAGAAAAGCAAAAGAGATCTGATATCTCCTGTATGAGCGTGTGCGTGGTGTTCGTTTATTCGTGTTTCTGCAAATTTGTATCACGCGTAGAAATCGCGGAATTTATTATCTCTCAAAATATCGTACGTATATTTTCAATTATATTCTTAAAGCATTCCGTCAAAGAATAAAAGATAAAAATTGGCGAAAAACTGCTAACTCGTCGCACGAGATACATCCATGACTTACTGCGTGTGTTTTTATTTATTTATCGCATTCGTCGCACGGCAAAAGTACACATTAGGTGTGAGTAGTACGTATATATGTATTGTATTTTTAATTCGTGTATCATATATATATATATATATATATATATATATATATATATATATATATATATATAAATATATATATTTATACCTATAGTTGTCTAGCACAGCTGAAACCTTAAAATCCTAAACAGAGACAAAAATTTACGACTCTTTAAAATCGTTATCTACCTCTATTGTTACTATTATTATACATACATATGGACATACTTATACATATACGCATGCACGACATCGCTTTCACACGAATATATGTATTCATACACCATTTTTGTATGTCGCCTACAATGACGATCCAGGGATCTGGGTTAGGACTTTGGCGGTGTATCAATGACGAAGCGGCCCAAAAAATGAATTCAATTAAGTAAAACTAAATAAAATCAATAAAAAAAAAATAAACATTGATTGCGATTGTTTTCTTAGGACATACGATAAATAAAAATTCCTAATCGCCAGAATGTCGATCGTCGCTCTAATCATCTACAGATTTTATTCCATTTATATCCTCTTAATTACTCTTCCTGCTCTTTTCTATCTTCCTGTTCGATCGATCGATTGAGCATGCGAATAAATCTTTGGACGTTGGGTATAATTGAGATGAAGAGAAAATAAAAAAAAGGAGGAAGAAAGAAAAGAAATAGAAAATCCAAAACGAAAATATACACCGATAATACCTACATATATTATTATATCCTATATATATTAATATCCAATATATTTTAATAAATTCCACTTACAATTATCGATGATTCAAACCTTCATTTCCATACTTTAGCATTGTTTTTCTTCCTCGCTTTCATAATGACTATCTTCTAAACTCTTTTCATAATTCAACCACTCAGTTAACCTATTCTATATAATCCATCGTCCTGAAGACAATTCTTTCCCCTTCCCCCCTTACCCAACAAGTCAAACATACTCCCGAGATAATACATTTCCATGTGTGTGTATGCATATATATGTGTGTACTCGAGTGTATAGAGAATATTCAGTAATATTAATATAAAATTTGCGATTCCTGGATATCGATAATTAAGTCACACCGACACGAATTCAAATATAGTGCGAACCTACCAAAAAACCCACAAGAGTCTATCTCTCCGTTTTTATCTTTGTTTCTTACTATATATGTATGTAATATATGTGTCTTTATATATATATATATATATATATATATATATATATGTATATATGTATATATTTATATTTATATATACGAATAAAACTATCGAAATATGAAACGCTCGCTCGATTAATTGACGTCGATGCCGGCGACTCACAAAACGAGTGTTACAAAATTTATTTTCTCTCAAATTTTGTCCCCTCGAAATTCCTTGCTCATCTTGGCTCTCCCGATCCATCTCTCTCTTTTATTGAATTTCTTTTAAGAACGATCTCTAATGGAGCTTTGAAAATAGCTCAAAGGTAAAAAAAAACGAGCGAATCGCCCGCACCAACGACGGAGAAGTACCAAAGTACAAAAAATCGTAATAGCAAATGTACACATTCTGAAAGGGGAATTAAGCGTGTTTAAGTTTAGATCTTAATCGTCTAGTTTCCCTTCCTCTCTCTCTCTCTCTCTCTCTCTCTCTCTCTCTCTCTCTCTCTCTCTATCGCTCGGATTTGTTTAAAAAGAGACGTGACAATAGGAACTGCAAATAGTCGATAATTATCGCATGCAGGCAAGCGCCGGCCCTTGCGGCAGCCAACGAAATGGACCATCTCGTCGGTCAAAAAATTGAAAACGGTAGGGAGTGCGAGACGCTATTTTCTTTTCGTTTTTTCTCTTTTTTTTTTTCTAAAAAGCGCCCCAGAAAGGATAAGCCGCAGTATACTAGTTCCGTCGACTCGCTGGCGACTTTTCGCTTCTCTTCTACCTTTCTTCCTTCTTTATCTTTTTTAATTAACCCACTCCGATAGAAAAAAAAAGAAAAAGAAAAGAACTACCGCACAGGTTTTAGATAGAAAATGAAATATGAATCAGAGGAGGAGTGCATCATAGTAGAGGAAAAAAAATAAGAGTATGGAGAAAAAACTTATATAAATGATAAGAAAAAGCAGGGATTCTTGTTTTGGCACTCTGAGAAAATTTAGCTTCTTGACGAGAGAAATGGTCTCTCTCTCTCTCTCTCTCTCTCTCTCTCTCTCTCTCTCTCTCTCTCTCTCTCTCCCGCTGAAAAGCGAATAAAAATTAGTGACGGCAGAAAGAAAATGATAAATGCAACCTCTTTAACGCGTTAACCTTTGATGCTCGAACGCACTCTTTTTCAGGCATCTCACGTCTTTCTAACGAAAAAAGGCAAACCATCAGCACCGACAAACCTCGACCATCATTTATGCTTAGTTTGATCAATTAAAAAAAAAGTTAAGAAAACAGAAAGAACCGAGGCGAGGTATCGTGGTTACAAAACGAAGAGAAGTATCCTCCTGCATCTTGCATCTCCTCCTTCTGCAATCGAAATCATAGAGGATCTCCGCCCTCTCTCTCTCTCTCTCTCTCTCTCTCTCTCTATGTGTATATATATATATATATATATATATATATATACACATATATTGTCTTCCCTAAATATAGAATTCTTCCCGGCGTTTAATTATTCATTGATTAAGTATACTTTAAAAATCGAATAACGTAAAGAAGATACATTATATACGATCGACTATACTACCTTGGGAAAAACGGTGGGCGGTCTGTGTTTGTGGGACGGCCGCTATTGATGGACAGCAACGACCAGCATCGCCAGAAAGAAGTTTATCTCTTTTTTTCATCTCTCTCTCTCTCTCTCTCTCTCTCTCTCTCTCTCTCTCTCTCTTATCATTCCTTTTCTACTATATCAAGACCTTACTCGTCAATTTAACCTTCTCCTCTCTTTTTCTTATAATTTGGTTCTCCTTCGTTATGTCAATTCAATCAAACCTTAGAACCTACACGCGTACCCAGATTCATTCTCTCTTTCTCTCTTTTTCTCGCACACACATTTTCTTAAAACGTATTTATCTACACACTGACTATACTTCGAGCGCGCGTGGTCCCTTCGCAGCAGTTCTCTCGTATTTTTTTTTCTCGCAAAATTTCGTACGAATAAACAAAACAAGAGATAATATAGATCACGTGATCGGAATTAACAAAGCTAGAGAATTAAATTTTTTAGATAGAGTTCAGTTTAAAATTTATTGCTATCGACCGAAAGGGTAAAATTTGTTTCTGATCAATTTCCCTTTCCCTCCCCCCTCTCAAATATTACCTATTCGTCATTTCACCCTTTTATCTCGTATCTTTTTTCTAATTCGTACGAAAGTTTGCGATAGAGAGAAGGGAAAAGTCCACGCAAGAACGCTCGACCAATCGAAATTTAATAAACCCATCGCGTGAGTCGTAGATCCTTAAACAAAATCAACATGGCCGCCTTAAACGTATAAACTAATAAAATGTAAAAAAAACAACGTTCTCGATTATCTCTAAGTAACAAACAATAGTTTTTTTTTTTTGACCTTTTAGTAAAATCTTTAGCCTTTCTGTTTACCCCTTTATTCTGTTCTTTTTTCTTCCTTCACCATCCTTTAGATTTTTTCATTTTTCTTTTTATGTTGAACCTAATCCACTTAACGTCGCCGAATAAACTTTTACGGTGCCTTTTCTTTTTCGTTTCTATAATTACTTTCAAAGTAGAAAATTTGACTAAGATGATCGATGTCAATGGGAATCGATAATCTCTCTCTTTCTGTCTGTCTCCCTCCCTCTCTCTCTCTCTCTCTCTCTCTCTCTCTCTCTCTCTCTCTCTCTCTCTCTCTCTCTCTCTCTTCCTCCCTCTCTCTCTCCCTTTCCCTCTCCCCCTCTCTCCCACTTTGGAGCAGACAGGAGCATAACACCGATCACAGGATATCCTCAAAGGATATTAACAGGGACATATTCCACCGATTTTATATCAATCTTTCTTTCGTTTTTGTAATATACCAAATTTGCGCGTTTAAAATCCCATTTTGTTCTTTACTTCCAATCCCACTTTATCTTACTTAGATTTTTCTAAACTAAATTTAACGCTTTCCTTAAACTAGTAATCCGTAAAAGATAGTTGTATGAAGAAGACAATAATACACGAATAATTCTCTACGAAACTTATTTCACTAAAAAGATTTAACTTAAGAATCTGCGAAATACGATTTGACTAATAAACGATTTTAAGAGACTTTTCCGACCACACCGATGATTTACCAAGTGAACAAAGCTAATCTAAACTTATGTTCAACACATTGGCACATATCGAGACGATGAACCTCAACAATTCCGTCATCTCTCGCTCTTCCTCCATCATTCTAATAATACTGATAAATAAAACTCTTTTTTTTTAACCGCACGATTAAACATAATTAATCCTTCATTCTATGAGATTCAAGCTTTATGAACGGGGAAAAGAATAAGAAGAAAGAAAAACTAAAACAAAATAATGTGATCGGTGTCATGAGATGCACTCGCTCGATACATCGGCCACGATCTATTATCATTTATTAACTTATTAACTATATATTTATATTTATCAGTCGAGAGAAAAGCATCGAGTCTTTTTGATTGGTATATACCTCTTCAAAAAAAAAAAAAAGAAAAAAAAAAGAAGATTCTTTTCTCTCGATCCGATATGTTGAAAAGAATGTACCGATAGAAACCCTCCCCCCCCCCTTTTCTCGTTAGAAAATAAAAAATTTGATATCTCGATCGATCGCAATGACGCGACCGCAACCATGATCGTCGAAGCGATTGATCAAGACCATCTCCGTTACAAGAATAATTTCCAAGGAAGCAAGTGAATTTAAAGAGTTTATGTGAATAATATTGATTTGAGATCAGGGAAGAGAGAAATCGGATGCATTTTCTAAATTATTTCGTGGACATTGTCTCGAAGACAGAGAGAGAAAGAATAATGCCGTAATGAGATAAGAATAACGTCATAATCTCGCGGATAATATCTAGAGCAAGGTCGCCCGAAGCAGGGAGATCAACGGGTCGAAAAGAGGGCTCGGGTCGGACGGCGCACTGCTTAGACGCCGGTTTGCTAACTTCCCTAATGGTTACGGCCACTGACTATAGAGTTGAAATTGCTCGCGGGTAAAGCAAACCGATAGAGGCTTCACAAAGTGGGCGTCGACGGTTCTACAGTGCGGGCAGGCGAACACGCGGCTGTAGTCCGAGTAAAAGTTTAGTCGCTGGTGAGGGTAGATCAGGGGCTTCTGGCAGCTGTTGCACTATAACAGAGAGACGGAGACGACTATCGTAACAATTTTTCTATCGTTTCTTTTATCTTTTAACATCAGAACTATATTCATCACATCTGTCAATTTGACGTAATACTTAAAAAAAAAAAAAAGAAACAAATCGTTAATAATTTTATAAGAATAAGTAAACGAAAATAGTTTTCGTTTAACCCTACTTTAATAATTATATATTGATAATTGTAAAAACAGAAATTTGAAATCCCACTATTTTGTCGATTTGTTAATAGTTCTAATGTTAACAATAAAATAATTAAACATTTACGAATACCTAATTGGAGTGAAACGTACTAATTATGGTTAAAACCTTTTCAATTTAGGGATCGATGGATACGTACCTTGAGACGTTCCGTACAACAGGGCATAGCAGCAAATATATCATAGCTATACATGGTGCCAAGGACCAAACTGGAACCATCCCATGGTTGAGTGCAGCAACGACAACGCACGGGAGCGTTGCCGCTACCTTCGAGGCAACTCATGCAGACAGCCGATAGGAATTGCGTACGACCTTCGACCTTTACCTGCAATGAATGCAAAGAATCTTTCTTAACATCGTTCATTCTTTTAATTCTTGAACCTCCCCCTCTATCTCTTTTTCATAGTTGGATTAAATATTCATTTAACAGTCATTGCATAAACCTGTTTCATGTGTTAGAAACAATGATATGAGAGACTACAAACAAAAAAAAACTATTTACTGCAGAAATCGAATATTATGTTTTTGCTAATTCAATATAATCGTTTCAAGAAGCTTTCTAATTGATTCTCTGATAATAAGAATTATTATAAATCTTACCTCGGCACAAGCCGGAGAATGTTGTCGCGGCGATAGAAAGAACGTGCCGTCTACCAAAGGATACCGATCGAAGACAAGCATGGCGGCACGACAAAGGACGCAAGAGACTCTGGACCACTGCAATGCTGCCAAAGTCGATAAGATGAAGCATCTAGTATCGTCGTTGCCGTGATTACCCTCATCCTCCATCTGAAAACATCGAGTATGATCACGTTAATACTTCGTACGCTTAAACGAACGAACATTTTAAACCATTATATCGAACAATTATTTCTTGAAATATTATGAAACTTCTCCTGTTGGCAATGCGAGTAATTAAAAATCCATAAAAAGAAAACGGATTCACAACTTCTTCAAAGGTCTCCCTTCTTCGTGTAAAAGCGTAAGTAGTCTTTATAAAAAAGGGGCTTTCTGCTCGTTAAATAAATTGAAAAGGGCATGTGCCGTAACGAATGAGCTCTTCCAACCGCGATAACAACAAATAAAGAGAGAGAAAGAATATAGGAGAGAATAAACGAAATTTATGAAATCGGCGAAGATTTCTTTCTTCCTCTTTCTCTCCTATTTTTTTATTTATATAAATATATATATATATATATATATATATATATATATATATATATAAAGATCCTTTTAATAAAATAAATTGAAATTTAGAAAGATATTACGAGATTTTATAACATGAAGATAAAACATGAAAGAGAATGAAGAAAGGGGAAAAAGAAGGAAAGTCTCTTTTCAAAGTTCCCATCCAGAGCGCGTACGACATCTATATATTTTACTCGGCACGATCAATAGAGCCGTGAATTCGTGCCCGTGAACGTGACCTCGAAAAATAGTTAAGGGAAGTCATATCTATCTCTGCTTTTCTCTCTTCTCTTCCTACACTTTTTATGGTCCGCTGAAAATAAAGTACTTACGATCGATGAGAAACCGCTCAATAAATTTGAAATTTTACTTCTCTTCCACTTTTAAATTCACAACAGACTGGACGTTCATCTTTTTACATCGTAGACCTTGTCGTCTTCGTGGATAATGTGAACGCGTATGAAAAATTGACGAAAAAGGAAAGCAGACTGAGGGAAAATATTTCTAGAGTGAACACACACACACACACACACACACACACACACACACACACACACACACACACACACACACACACACACACACACACACACACATGACCGTTTCTACTCTCTTACTCTCCCTCCCTTTTTTCTTTTATTCACAAAGAGATATCATCGGGATATATCCATGGTGCTATATTTCTACTGTTTGAAGAGAAACAGAGAGGAGGGCTCGTCGATTGGCAAGAATACCCGCTCGAAGAGGGACGCCGAAGAGTATGAAGAAAGAGAGTGGAGAGGAGGGGGAAAGGAAAAAGAGAAGAATAGGAAGGAGAGAGAGGGAGAGAGAGAGAAAGAGAGAGAGTTCGTCTGGGAACATACTCGAAGACTCTTGTTGGCGAGCACGAGAATTCCCTGAACCAACCTTCAGGTGGATGGTTTAGAGGAAGGACCACCTATGTCATCACTTACATTCGTCTCTATCCGTCTGACAAAAACTGCCGTTCACTCCTTATTTATATCTACTTCGTAATGTATCGAAGAAAATTAAATTATCATATTTCATTTATTTAATACGATTCTTATAACATTTCCGATGCGATCGTTCGTTTAATAAATTTTTCTCATACGACGCAAGTTATAACATTAAATGCATGCAATCCTTTTTTGTTGTTGTCACACTATCCTCGAAAGAACCAAAATAATATTGAACGAGGATATAATTTAAGTAATATTGGATGAGTAAGTTGAAGATCGTTTTAATCGAGCTTCACGTTAGATTTCGTTCAAAATTATGGGTCAATGGTAAATAAACAGGACAAAAATCGTATCTTTGATAGATCCAAAAACGTATACGACATTGATGGAGATCAACATTCGTAAAAATTAGATAGTAGAGGGAGATGGAAGAAGAGGCGCTCGTCGTACTACTGGGTTTATCGAAAATGGAAAAGTTCTATGGAAAAAAAGGATACGCGAACAGCATAAAACACGCGCGTCGATACATAGATACACATTCTTAGCGGGCTTTTGCGCCGGCGTTGCGGATTATCGGAATTCAATAATACGCGAGCGATACAAATATAATAAATACAAAAATCACCCTCCGACGGTATGCTCGACGGCGCAAAATAATAAAAAAGGGAAATATCGAGGGCTGAAGTATAGAGGGCTGAAATACACTCGAAAGCAAATACAACATTCAAAACGTCCTTGCCATTTCCTCACTTCCTAAACTTCTATTGACATTCGTATTAGTCGAACTCTCGTTGATAATTATGAGAAAAGTTCTCTTTATTGAGCAAAAAAAAATGTATAGTATTTAATATTATAATTTGATTTCTTACATCTACAACTATAGGAGAGTAAGGTTTGCCGCACAAGATGTCCCAGAAAAAGGGTAAAAAAAAATGAAACGAGACCACTTAGTTTATATACCCGGTAGTATGAAATGACCTGTAAAGAAGAGGGTTTAAAAAAGGGTGATAGAAGCGTGGTGAAAAAGGGCTCCATTGGGATTTCCAGGGTACTCTTAAAAACGCTCTTATTTGAAGTCTTAACGCTGTTGTCAAACTACCATTGGTCCCTGGACGTTAAAGAATAGTATATAGAAAGAGCGTAAAATTTGTTACGATCAGACCCGGTTAGTTTCCGCATCTGCTCCAAGGTATGAAAGGGGAGGGAGGAGGGGATTGATAACATTCTCTGCAAAAAAAATCATGCCTGCTCTCTATAAAAAAAAATCGTTATTATTACAGTTAAAATAATAACAAAAGAGTAATATAAATTTTCAAATCAAATATATCGAATAGAAACGAATAAAAATGCATATACAGTTTTTATTTCAAGTTTTGTCTTTAAAACTTTCGATTCCAAAGATATTGCCTTCGAAATATTTCCATTTATAATTCGTATATAGAGATCTTAGTTGTACACCTGTGTAAAGACATGAGATTTGAAATACTTCGAATCGTTTCAAATCTGTTTTGTTTATTTAGATGACAAATTCGAATCACTTCGAATCTGTTTAGAAGTATACCAAGTTATGAAAGACTTGATAAGTCTCGAATCGTTTGTTACTTTCGTTATTCTACCAACAATTAACTCGAGATGAAAACTTTGAATCGCTTCGAATTTGTATCATAACATCGAACCTGATACCAACCCTATACTCTTGAAATTCTTCATCGTCAACTCCTACGTACCAAAGTTTCAAGAGTTTCGATAAATTTTGGAAACGTGATAAGTATCCAATATCTTACAAGTTCTTCGATTACTTTAGTTCAATTAGTATCATTGATATAAAACATTTAAGAAAATTCGAAAAGTTTGAATTAGCAAAAATACAGTTATTTGCGTTATTCGTATTGTAAATTGCAATACAAAGTAGATATATTGAGAATGAGAGAAATGAATATTACTTATTCAATAATAATTGAAGATGTACATTAAGAAGTACATTACCAAAATAAGTACATTAAAACATACAACATCTTGAATAAAATATTGTAACTAAACAAACAATCAATATGTAATGGTGTTAAATTATTGCAACGAAAGTTACAAAAATGACTTTTATGCATTGTAAGCTTTGAATTATGTTCGAAGCTACGATACAGATCAGAAACAAAGTATCTCGGATTCTATTACGTGAGTCCATTGTCGCTCGAATAACAGAACTAGCAAAAATAAAAGACTTATGAACACTTCGTAACTTATGTCAACAATTTTAAGCTTCGAATAAACTTTGAAGCATTCGAAATTGCCGTCATTTCCTTTCTATTCGAAGCGTTTCATATTCTATCAACTACATAGTAGTAGTAATAATTTATTTTTTCTAGAAATTTATGTAGGTCACTTTGTCAATACACTTACAAAATATTATGTAGGTCAACGTGTAATATAAATAATCCTTATTTACATAGGAAATAAAAACTTTAAAAGCTATTTTAAAAGTTACAACTTCTACTTCTTAACTATATTAATAATAATTATTAAAAATTTTTTATAAATAATTTTGGAATATTTAAACTAACGTTAAATAATTTATAATGATATGTGTACGGAGATATGCATTCAACAATTTGTTACAAAAGTTTTCGATACCAACTTCTATTTTACGTCAACGCACAAAATTATATTTTTTCTTGTAAAATAAAATACTGAAGGGATGATGTAAAAAATAATATAAAAAGAAAACTTTCCTTTCAATTTACTATCCATAACCATTTGTATAAGCAATTATTATTATATAAAGTTTATATTTTATATATATATATATATATATATATATATATATCAATATCGAACTTTAATAAAACAAATATATAAGGTTTTGAAAAAGAAAGATATACGGGTTAAGAACAAAAGCTAGAATGAGTGAGATAGAAAAAAGGAAGAGAGAGAGAGGGGGGAGAGGAAGATAGGGGGGAGAGAGAGAGGGAAAGAGGAAGAGAGGGGGGGAGAGAGAATAGAAGGACAAGGGAACTCGCAGGGATCCTTGTTCTTAGCGGATTTGCGAGCTCGAGGACAAAGGATCCTAAGGACTAGAAAGAGAACGAGATAGAGAGAGAGAGAGGTAGGGAGAAAAAGAGGGAAAGATAGCACGTGCTCCGTCGGCTGGAAAGAAGAGGAGCTAGGGAGACTCGATAAGACGAGAGAAAACTTTTCGTGGAAACTTTCCCTGCTCTTAGCTCTATATAGTCCCTCACCCTTTTCCATTCCCCGAGGGAATCCGCGATGCAAGTGACCTACTGTCGTCGTAGCCTTGTACTAGGGCAAGTCAAATCGAACAAAGAAACCCTCTTCACTGTGCTCCTTCTTCCATGAAAATAATCGATTGATTCTATTTCCCTCTCGTTTTCTCTTTCTTATCCTTACGACAAACGTCTTCTACTACACTCTTTCGTTCTTCCCTCACATTTATTTCTTCCTTTCGCTTTCTTCTTTACAGAATATTTTCCGAGTAGTCGAAATAAAATCATTAAATAGATATTATTTCTCTAAGGTTATTTCGCTGAAAAACATTTATACGAATAATACAAATTATACTGTTCCATCCGTATAATTTATAGTTATAATTTTGACAATACTCATGTACGATAAACAAACATGAATCTGATTAAGAAATAGGAAAAGAACACAAACAAAGAAGAAGAAAAGAGTAGTACTACGATGTCTCGTAGTGATTTTCCCAGAGCTTTACAAGATTTTTTCCTCGTAATCTCCTTCCGTTTTGCCCCGTCTAAGCGGCTTACTCTCGATTTCCGTGTGGAAAGGCGATTACACGTAATTGCGATTGGTACAAAGAAAAAGAAAATATAAAGAAAGTCTCGGTCCTGTTTCTATCGCCGAATCAACTCTAATTGTAAAACTTATGGTGTGATTTTTCTTCACGAAAGATTTGAAAGTAAAATTATCAACAAATATCAATCATAATAAGAAAAAGCAGATGAATTTTTATTTTACGTTACGAAAGTTAATTTGGTTCAATATTAACAAGTAATACAACGACAACAATATTCGAGAATAACGTAAAGATAAGATTCGTTTGTTTTATGTAACTCTCTCTTTTGTTGTCTGCCAATACAATTTCTCTGTTGTTCTCTGATTCTTTTTCATTTTTTACACGACCATTGATATCATTGAGGTAAAAGGAATCTTTGCTCCTTTCTAACGAATATGTACATACGTCTGCCTACTATATTATCCTTATCGTGAATCAATTGGATCGATCCGGTCGTATAGAAATTTTTCTTTGGAAGACTCACGAGTTCTTATAATCCTAGATTTTAATCATCATAAAAATAAACAATTTATGTTTTATAAAAGCAAACCGATCCTGATAGGAAGAATCCAAGAGTTCTTGGTACGATTTTCACTAAAAGATAGCGCGACAACCATTGCCAGCACCAAAAGCATCTCCCCCCTCTCGTGGATCATAGGCGGAATTGAAAGAAGGGCCAAGATAATAAACCGATTGGATCTTTCTCACAAAGAGATAGCTTTTTCACGCAGGATGACTTCGACAGTACTATCGTCTCCAAATTGACAGAGGTCGGATCGAAATTTTGCTTGAAATCAGATAGAGATGAAAAGAGAAAAAGAGAACAAGGGCAGGGAGGGAGTAGAGGCACAAGACCCCATGTTATTCTGTCTTTTGTCAAATTTCAATAAGATCTTTATCTCTATGTCGATTGGGAAAATGAATTTGATGCTTTTGTAAGGATAAAAATATGATCACGGTACTATCCTTTCCCATCCCCTCTCTCTTTTTTTGATTACGGAAAGTAATCGGATGAAAAGGCACGAGTCCGCTTTTCAAAGAGAAATATACGAGATATGGCAGAGGATTTATTTTACAACGGTGAGAGAACGAAAATAGACGCATGGAGAGGAAACAAGAGAAACTTGCTTTTCTACGGCAAAGATAGCCGACAACTCTTATCCTCCTTCCTTTCCCTCCTGTCGAGCTTTCCGACGCTAAAACACCGATCAACGTAAATTCATACGACAGATTTTCGCCCGAGGCGAGGCACCCTAACCGTGACTATCCATAAAAATCTATGTCCCTTCCACTAAGGGAGATTGCAACAACGTTCAACGCTACCAGACACGACTATATATCACGCGCCATAGCACTATACTCATCCCACTCGAATGTATGTACGTACTACACCCACGGGCGAACCTTTTTCTCTTCTCTTATTTTTTCCCTTTCTTCCTTTCTTCTTTTACTTCCATCTTCTGTAGTCTTTCCCTCTCCCCCTCTTCTCCTTCTCTCCTTTCCACCCTTTTCTTCTTAGCTCCTACGACGTACGAGTCGTTTCTTAATGGTCGGCGATTTGTTCTTACCTCCAAACAAAGCCTCAATATCATCGGCTATCTTCCTTGAATCATTTCATATTCGTTCGTGTAAACCAATCGGGAGAATGAAACGCTCATTAAAACACTACTTGCTCAAAATCACCAACCGAAAACGTGATAAAGCTTCTAAATATTTCGCGAGAAATGTTCTGTTTCTCGTACGGTATACAGAAAATAAGAGAATATTATATGGAAGAGACTCATCGGAAAATTCTCAATGCGCCCCTTTTCTCGAGACAAAGGGAGAGAGAGAGGGAGAGAGAGGGAGAGAGAAGAATAAGAAAACCAACGGATGAGGAAAAGCATGACGATATTTTCCTCCTCTTCTTCTTTTTTTCTTTTTCTTTCATCGTCGAACATTGTTGCCTGGACTCCTTTTAAACGGTTATCCCTCTCATCGTCCCGTAAAAATTGTTCGACCGGAAATCGCTTCGACATCTTTATTCCCGAGATATTTTTCCTTGAGGCTCGAACGTTTCGACTAGACGGAAAGGAAAATGATAAAAATGAATAGACGTATTACATAGACAAAGTGGAAGAGGCATGGTCGAGAGAGGTAAATGTCTTTCAAGACTAACAGTGAAACAAGAGCGGATACGTTTGTAATAGACCGAGAGAGAGAGAGAGAGAGAGAGAGAGAGAGAGAGAGAGAGAGAGAGAGAGAGAGAGAGAGAGAAAGAGCTTTCGGGGAAATTGTACCGTCGGCTCGAGAAACTCCAAGCAATCGCCCTAATCGTCAGACGGCTACTACTACTACTACTACTACTACTATTCGGAATCGAGGTTAATCATTCTGAAGGTGGTTTTACCCTTACCCTTACCTTCTCCATTTCTCGCATTGTTTCGCTCCTAGAAGCACTGAATTTCAAGGAAAGTTATTTCTCGAGTATCTGCTAATATACGAATGTTTGATTCCGCTAACAATGACTTACCGTCTCATGACAACACACGCTCGTTTATCCATAAACGTTATATTCAATGGTTTCGTTGAGCAAATATAACAATTATGGTTAATCGTTGATCGTTAAGTTAATTAATAATTTATAGCAGAAGCAACTTGATCAAACTTAATGGCCCATTCGTTTTTATTACTTCCAACGTCTTTCATTTACGGCGAGTTCTGTATTAGGTAAATTGATATCTCGCGAAGAAGAATCTGGCGAGCGTAATTAACCATTATACAAGCAAGAAAGCCGAGCTTTACTTCGGATTACGTGAAAATTTATTTACTCGGAAAAGTATTCATTGTCTGATTCGGATTTTCCTTCGAAAGCATAGATCGCTTAACGCGTAAACGAGCTTTCGTAATGATGGTCGTACATACACGCGTTTACATAAACTCTAACGCACATAGATTACACCCACACGCTCAACCATCTCCCCGCTTTACTCGGAACATGGCTAATTACAGAGTGATTTCGTGCAACACGCGGCTCACGAAATTGGAAGGAAAATTATAAATAACGAGGTCGAAATATCGCATCGGGCCACCCAAAACATCCCTCTGCCTCACCCTTTTCCCACCTTTTGCCGACCGATAATGCAAAGGAGGCGTGGAAACGCGATTTAGAACCCTCGCCGTCCCTACGAGACTTCCTAATTACTCGTTTAAGATAAGATTGTCATCAAACCTTCAGCACGGTGCGGACGTGATTAACGACGGCCCTTAAAAGGGCCGAACGGCGCGAGTCGGCGAACGAAATCAGTGCCGGCGCGCGATTTTCGCGGAACCGGTGCTTAAGGGGTGAAAGTTAATTCGCGTTATGTCACCTACTTAAAACCCCTCGACGTCCAGACGTAATTCTTTATTTCTTTCGAGATAAAAACCTCGTTATCTTCAAAAATATATTCAACCAAGCCTTAAAAGCATAAAGAATTCTTTTTAGAAGTTGTAGAATACTACGACAATTTACATGAAATCACTTTTAAAAAATTATTCGATTTATCGTCTATGTATTAATAGTAAAAAGTAATTCCCGTTGAACGGCGTCGTCTCTTACAACAGCAATATGCAAAAAGAAATGCGGAGGTTGGAGGACTTATCCTAAGTGACTGCACCCCTGCAGTCCTTTCCTTCCAACCCTCCTAACATCTCCCTCCCCCACCACACTCTTTCGCGAGAGCTTAAGAGCTCTTCCCGGCTAAGAGGCTTTACCAGCACTTAACGTTGATATTTTATTAAATATAATTTGTATCCGCTAACCGAGCGTTAGTCCTCCACCACGACATTCCAGTTCTAGTCGCAATAGATAGGATAAGCGTCTTATGATCTTCGATCGTCTTCTTTAAAGAAAAAAAAAAAAAAAAAAAGAAAAAAAGAGATCCAAGATTAGGAAAAAAGAAGAAAAACTATTCGAAAACACAACTCGATCTCATTTTGCGTTATCGCATCGTCGCAAGAAAGTCGAAAGAAAAAAAAAAGAAGGTGAGATAGAAAGATCGTGCCTTAAACTCATTTATCGAATCATTAACGAAGTCTTTAGCAACGTTGTTTGGCACAAGAAAGGTGTACACGGCTAACGAGCCAATTTCCACACGAGAACCACGCTTCCAAACGATTATTACTCTCTACCTGGAAACTAACGTTTCACTAGTTCGCTCTTTTTTCTTCATGGATATTGAAAATTTTAATTAAACGTGAAAAACTTTTTCGTCGCAACGAAATACAGACGAATTCTACTTGTTACAATCGTCAGCGTTGAAGAATTTTGTAAAAAAAATTCCGTCTGCTCTGGTTAAATTATCTTTTTTTTTATTCTTTAATTTAATTTATTTATAGCTTTCATTCTAATCATTCAATTTAATAATCATTCTAATTGAGAGAATGATTACCTATTCGAGAAACGGACGATGACGAGCACAGCTTCCAAGTGTTATCTTATTGCATGCTAGTTTAATGACACATCCAATCGTGACTGCTTCGTCCCAAATAGATCGGCGTCAACTTTCTTATTCAAAGGTTCATCGTGTATTTTGGCAAACTCTTTATATCGTCTTGTTTACAAAGAAAATGAAAATTTTCAATAAAGTTGAAAGATATAAACATTATAGAGAGAGAACTAATGAACGAAAATATTGAAGGACTACAAAGAATACAAGGGGAGAAGTGGGCAGCAAGTTCAATGCACTAACTGTCTTTTCCCGTCATTGTCATTCAACACGATTATTCGCGACTTCCTTCGATGATCGGTAAGCCACGAGACAAGGTCGTGGCTTGTCTATACCGAGACTAGAATGCGTTTGAGAAGATTTTCTTCAGCCTCGGGAAAAGTGCGATGCCCTGGATCGTCGTTGTTGTCCTTTGTCGACTTCGTCATGGTCTCTCGAATTATTACCGTCGTCTTCATCATCGACCTGTCGTTTCTACGCATACGGGGAAAATACTATAAACGTGTAGCAATATGTAAACGGCTGACCCGGATTCGAATGCGTTTTATTACACCGGATACGGCGCGACTATATTTATCCGTGCGCACGCGCAACTGTTCACCACCAGAGAGAAAAACACGTTCGTCGAAGCGACGCGATAACCACAGGGCGGATACGTTAATCTGCAATAATTAGTCATATCACCGTCCTCGTACGACGGCTAGATGACGATGAAGATGAAAAGGTCGTGATTTTATAAAACTCTTTTTTTTCTTTATTTCTTCCATTTCTTCCTTTGTCCCGCAATAATCGAAACTAAAATTAATAATCGAGAGAAGTAGAAAGAATGGAAATGAAAGGAAGTGAAGAGAGAGAGAGAAAGAAAGAAAGAGAGAGAGAGAGAGAGAGAGAGAGAGAGAGAGAGAGAGAGAGAGAGAGAAAGAAGTAAAAAAGCTATGAGGATGCAACTAATTTATCCTCGTCTTATCCAAGAGACATCATTAATCATGTCGTTGGTTTACGATATAGCTTATTAATGATCGAAAGGGATATCGAAGCAAAATAATTTTCAACCAATTTTTTCCATCGAAATTATTTTTCAACGAATTTATTGCGATCAGGTGAACCGTATTCGCTTAATCGAAAAGCGCGACGATTAAAAACTCATAGGATTACGTAATCAAACACGTAATTCGATCATTTGATAATATTACTACAATTCCATATGCAAACGATTTATCGATAAACTCAGTTAATAAGTCGGATAAACAGATTAAAAGAAAAGGGTAAAGGAATTAATAACATCCTGTTGAGAGTCGATTATTGATATCGATCAACACTTTGTTAGAATCAATAAATTTAATCTACTCAAACTTTGGATACTGCTTTCTCTCATTCTTTACCACATAAACGCGTTTTGCTTCAAACAATGAAACGAGAAAGTGCGAACTGAATTCGCGAGAGAAACTTCTTGCGAAGCGTTTGAACCTTCGCTTTCATCGATTATCATCATTGCTGCTCAATAATCGCTCTACAGCCGTTAAAACTCTCGTTGCATTCGATGCAAGAAATAGCGGCGAGGAAATGGGTAAGGATAATGACAAGAAAGACATCTTTCTCTCTCTTTCTAAAATTCTCGTCCAGTCAGTCTGTCTGTCTGTCTGTCTGTCTGGTCTGTCTGTCTGTCTGTCTATCTTTCTTTCTTTCTTTCTCGTATAGAAAACGTACGGGGAACTCGCGCAAGAAATATCTACATCGACTTAGCGTTGAGGCTAATGCACTCTAATCTAGTCTCTATAGGTAGAAACCCCTCAATGCCATTCACTGCACGTACGTATGCAGCCAATGCTCCGCGAACTGTGCAATGCACCGCCGTGAACCGCAGACCTTCGAGGTTCTCCCCCCCCCCCCTCTCTCTCTCTCTCTAAATGTACGTCTGTAAACGTCTGTATGTTTCACTGTATGCATTTCAGCGAGACGCGCGCTTACGTATTGGAATTATTTGCTCGGCTCTATCGAACGCTGTTAAGTGACAGATACATACATATATTTCTCTCTCTCTCTCTCTCTCTCTCTCTCTCTCTCTCTCTCTCTCCCCTTCCCCTCCTCCTTCTTCCCCTTCTCTCTGATCTCTCAAGCTCTTTAATGATTTTATGCAATGTTCGATCATTAGACCTCTCTCTCTGTCTATAATTCTTTTTTTCTCTTATACAATTCTTTGCGAAAATGAAGAAAGGAGGACATAGAAACAGCACCGTCCTCTTTCGACTCCCCTGAGAGATATCCATTACTCGAGATCAAACGATCATTGGTAACTCCGTGGAAATCTAATCGCTCAATGATCTTACTCAACGTTAGCTATCTCGTTTTAACGATCTACAGATACACAAAGGTTATAAAATTTAAATTGTAGTAAGAAAAATGATACTGAGTCCTAATACTTGGAATGAAGATGAAAAAGAAGAACGAAGTCCGATTAGAAATACATAATTTATTTTCAGTAAAAATGGTGAACGACTCTTTAACGGAAAAGGAACGAAACGTAACAAGAAAAATAGAGAGAGAGAGAGAGAGAGAGAGAGAGAGAGAGAGAGAGAGAGAGAGAGAGAGAGAGAGAGAGAGAGAAAAGAGAAGAGATGAAAGGTAGCTTGGCAGATGTCGTCTGCGGATTACCATTAAGATACGTCTTCCTCGCGTTGTCCTCCCTCCCGGAAAGGAGTTTATTTATTCTCGTTTATACTGCGATCGTTTGGAGTGCGGTAGATAAGTAAAAATTAAATATTCATTCGGTAGACAGAAACGTCACTTTGTCGAAAACGGGAAAAACTTCACCAAGAATGATTAAAGAAAAAAAAGGAGACAAGAGAGAGAAAGAGAGAGGGGGGGAGGGGGGTAAAACAATATATAAAATAATTAATATAGACCAATTTCAAGGTTAAACAAATAAAAACAGAAATATTCACAAAAGCGGAGATTGTTTAAATGGAGAAAAGAATAAGTAGAAAGATTTGTTACATTTGAACGATTTAAACGAAATCTACTTGAATTGCGTAGTCTACGACGAGCGGAGCGTAACCAAAAAAGAACTTACCATTTTATGTTCCTTAAGGTCCTCTCTTATCATCCTTCAAATAAGACAACGAGGATGATAATAAGAAGAGGAGAAGAAGGCAAGGAAAACTCTTGTTGGTAATGTCGTCATACATTATTAACGCTTGATCCGCCAATCTACCCGTTAGCGATACCACCAACGACGATTTTCGCATCGCTTTCATAAAAGTGTCGCTAACTTTAAAGAAGGTCTCATCAAAAGATTATATTCAAATTCACATATACTTTTAGATCGTGTTGGGATAAGATTATGGATTTCTGGGCGATGGAGGAGAGAAGCCATGAAATTTTATCGGGTTAATTTCATTCATTGTTATCTCTTTATAAGTAAAGTTTTAAGAGACGAGGAAAATAAAGAAAAAGAGAAAAGAAAATACACCGCGTACCATACATCACATTATATTTTGAATATTATAGAAAAAAAAGTTGCTTTCGAGTTAATTTTTATAATAAATTAAAAAAGTCGTCGACAAGAGTTGCATGGAGTAGAGTATTCCGGATTTTTTTTTATAGAGAATTTTTATACAGAGGGAATAATAGAAGTTGAATGGACGACGATAAGGGACGTAGTTTATGACTCGCTTTCGTTTCTCGTTGAAATCCAGAGAAATTGTCGTGTACGTCGACCATCTCCTTGATGTCTCTTGGTAACGAAAAGAACAAGGGAAAGAGAGAGAGTAGGGGAGAGAGAGAGAGAAAGTGGGAAGAAACCTGACAGCCAGCGCACTCACATTATTAGGAACATAAAAGCCAATGTTGTACGTTTCGAGACAAAACGACGGTGTGCTGCTTCGTCGTTCATACCTCCTTCATCTTTACCAACCCTCACATTTTTTTTCTTTTCTCTCCCTTCTTACAAAACGTTGAAAAATTCTTCTCTCTTCTTACTATCTTTTCTTTTCTTTTCTTTTCTTTTTTCATTTATTATCCATTGTCTCTTCTTGACAATTTATACTTACACCTCTATCTATCTCTCAACTCGATTTAGTCATATTTCTTCTATTTGTTTATGTATATTCCTATGACACTTGATAGTTATATTATTTTAATTACTTTTTCTCATACCTCGTGTGTTATAGCTTTTTTAAATAAATTTTATTTTCTAACTCTCTTTTTTTGCATTTTCTTAGATTTCCTGAGGAAAATAAACAGAGAAAGAGAGAGAGAGAGAGCGAGCGAGCGAGCGAGCGAGAGAGAGAGAGAGAAAGAGAGTGAGAGAGAGAGAAGCTTTAAAGATCCTTGAAAATATTTTTACACCAAGTCGAACTAAAGATAGAAGAGAACTGCTGTGGACTGCGTGTGTGCCTCTCGTCGTCGTCGTCGTCATCGCGTTCGCGGGTTGCGGCCGTCGACGACAAGACACACGTCGTGCCGTATGGGAATAAAAATGATGCCCGCAAAGTAGAGGAAGAAACGAAAGACAAAGAACAGAAATCGTGACGACACCTAAATACTTCATTCGAGAGAAAACGTGCAAAGTATTTCAACGCATATTATCTCACATATTTTTTTCTTCGTTCTTTCCTTGGTTCGTTCTTTCTTTCTTTCTTTCTTTCTTTCATCCCTTAATGTCAATAATAGAGTAGCTCATTGCTGTGCGACTTTCCGTCGCCATGTAATATTAACGAATAGTACACAAAAACATATGGTGACCTTTGTTTGATAAAAAATTGCTATCCAATTCAATAACATAATACGTTGAATTTAAATTTGAATTAGATTATCAGATTAGATTTTAAAGTAATAATATGAAATAAATGATTACATCCGATGTTGCTTCAAATTTTCAAAAGAAGTAATAACATGAATTTCGAATATAATGGAAGATTCGTTCGTGACGATCGCTGCAAGATATCGACGAGAGAGAGATTTCCAAGATTATTGAGCATCATATTCCGCATACGTTTGCACGAACTGTTGCGTCGTAAAATCTAGAAATATCATCCTAAGTCTCCGAAATTCCAACGTTTCTAACCCCCCCCCCCCGTCTCTCTCTCTCTCTCTCTCTCTCTCTCTCTCTCTCTCTCTCTCTCTCTCTCTCTCTCTCTCTCTGTCACGTCGGGTAACACGCCTGGAAAGTATCTCGCAACGTTTCCTTTGGAGGAATAGCGAGCGAAACGTCGAAGCGCGTAAAAGAAGAGCCGTAAAGTGAAAACACACGCAGAGATAGTAGAGAAAGAGAGAGAGAGAGAGAGAGAGAGAGAGAGAGAGAGAGACATACGCCATACGAGTATGCCATGCGTGCCGTCATGAAAGAGACCGTGTGTACCGTGTCACGTCGCGAACAAGTCGGGGGCGGAGAAAGCGTTATAAAAGAACGTGAAATACGACTGGTATTACTGGCCGTCGATACCAAGAGAGAAGCTTTTCTTTTATCGGGACACCTTTACACGTACTTTTTTCATCTTGTGTTGTACCGACGGATTACATTCAATATTGAAATCAAGGATTTGATCTTTTTTTTTTTTTGCAATAATCAATTTATAAGAAAATCATTTTCATCATTAACGCATACATAATATGTGCTCTTAGAACACGGTCACAGTGGAACAATGGATAGTACAATAAGCACGAATACATCAGTGTTATATAGCGTCTGTAATGTTGAATATTAGAGGACTAATAAGAGGGTATCATTAGTGATGAAGCTGGATCAATGAGGACGTAATTAATAAACGCATAAAACGAAGAAAGAGGAAAACTGATGTACCGACAGTAATGTATATACATTTTGGAAATCGATAATGTAAATAAATATTAAAAATTTGTCAAAGAAAATGTTTATGGGTTATTTCTAAGTGATAATATTAATGAATTATTTCTAAGTAACGCATAATAATCGAAATATTTATCCTTCCATAAGGAAATTGTAAAACGGTTTTATTTTTTTATGTGTATTATAGACCACTAAAATTAGTTATTCTAAGTTATTTTTATAGATATAAGTTTAACGCAAATAAAACAATATTTGAGTACTATGGAACAAACTTAGTATGAATTTTTAGCACAATTTAATGATAAAAATGATTTACGGACTTGTTTTTTTACTTTTGTTATTCACGAATCATTGAAAATATACTTTTCGAAATATTCGTACTCTTACGATTAAAATTTGATGATAAGAGTATATTTTTATACTTCCACATAATGCAATGTGTTAACAATGAATCGTGAACAGAAGTTTTATGCATTGAAAAGTGTAACACGTCACGCATCAGCAAACGAAAAATAAAGAACGAGAGAGAGAGAGAGAGAGAGAGAGAGAGAGAGAGAGAGAGAGAGAGAGAGAGAGAGAGAGAGAGAGAGAGAGAGAGAGAGAGAGAGAGAGAGACAGAGAGAAAGGGGTCATCACGTGCTCCTCGTATATAAAAGAAAATGTTTCTATTTTC
The DNA here is from genome assembly GCA_918808275.2 of Dolichovespula sylvestris. Lineage (NCBI taxonomy): Eukaryota > Metazoa > Arthropoda > Insecta > Hymenoptera > Vespidae > Dolichovespula > Dolichovespula sylvestris. Next base: position 1,916,043 of record OU964964.1, on the reverse strand, counting down.
GAAAAAAGATATCATAAATTTGCTTTATCGCAAGACGAATAAAAATATTATTCTCCTCGAAGAAGAATGTTCACAATGGCTCGTTGCATCGAAATTATTAATAATCCGAATGGGTATAGAGGGCTATCAAAATTGTTTACATTGCCGCCGATCATCGTTGATTTACTGTTACGTATATACCAGTTTTACACGAATTGTGCAATACTAATTCGGTACAATTTTCAGGTGAATAAGTTTTTTATTCTTTTACAGAAAGTAAACGACCTCGACAATCAAACTTCACTATGATCTTTGTTTCATTGTAAATTATTTATAACGTTGATAAAAAAAAAATAAAACAAATCTACAAAAGAGAAAAGAGAGAACTACGAAATAATTTATGCATATATATGTATGTTCATATACGTGTATGTATGTACGTACATATGCTAGATCGTGTAGACGCATAAATGAGAAGATCTACGTGATTGGTTAGAGCTCGAACATTAAGCGTAGGATCGATGCACCCGCGTTTACAATATTAACGGCACAAAGAGTTAGAGAGAGGGGGAGAGGAAGGGAGAGAGGAGAGAGAGAGAGAGAGAGAGAGAGAGAGAGAGAGAGAGAGGTGAAATGAAAACGCACTGCGAATTATATATATACGTGGTGCGTTTGACAGGTCGTCCCATGCAGACAGAAATGGAAACAAAGTCCTCGTCGTTGTTGGTCTCGCCCTTCGACGACGAAGCGTCTGCCGTTGGCTAATCTACGTGCCAGGAACGTGCTTCAAGTTTTTCAACGATTCCTATCAGCTATACGTTTCCACGAATCATCAATCGACTACACACACACACTAGAGTCGAGACATTCTTTTTACATACGAAATGGTTTTAATAAACAGTAGTGTTGTGTCAATCGATTAGTTAATTATTTGGAACATCAGTGTACACCTCGAGGTCAATTCACGTAAATATTGATATTCGGTACATAACAATGAGCAACGATCGGCGTTCAGCCTGAGTAATCGTCGGGATGAAGAGGGGGAAAGAGAGAAAAAACGAAGGTAGAATCTGGCGCGAGTTCTTAATTCTTGGGCATGTACAACATACGCCGATTTCTTTGACTCCCTGACACGTTCACTGGACCTTCGAGAACTTGCCAACTTTCTTTGTAACGATGACATCGACCGTATTCCGATATTCCAATAGGGAAAGTATCCTATAAATAGGATACTAATATACTAATTATATCCTATAAATAGTATCCTATTGCAATAGGGAAAGATGTACTGGACCTTATCTTGGATGTTGTATAATTTATTTATCGTCTGCATATATGTATATATAAATTTATTTATCGTTTTGTTTATTTTTTCTAAATTAATTTTGTCGAGAAAAATAAAAAGAGAAAAAAAGAAAATATCACAAGAAGTAAAAACTACTTACATAGTATTTTAATTTTGAATCGAGAAGAAATGTAAAAGAAGTCAATTTCGTAATTCTCATAGATTTGATTTTCTTATCAACTTTGGTGAAAGAGACAAAGAGACGACGGAGACTTTATACGACTTTTTTCGTAGCCATAATTCAACCATGGTCAATTATCGCAAGAATGACAAAAAGTTTTTTCTCCCATTTGGTTATTACGCCCGAATAACGTTTACAGTTGAATCTTCGCTCGAGAAAGGAACAAACGAGCTGGCAGGCTAGCAAATTCACTCTTGGTCTTGCTTTCGACCTGAATGACGTCATAGATGAGATAGCAATAGCTTATAATAACAACGACAATGGCACTTTATAGCTCGTGGTTTTTTTCTTTCTCTTACATTTCTCAGTTTAGGTTGACTTATATCATAAGACCATTGCCAACGAGATTCTTCCTTCCATAAAAACTTTACGCTAATGAGAGTAGTTAACACGTGTTTCTTGATTACACATCACCCGTTAATGAACGAGAAAAGATATTGTGTGTTAGACTCTGACTCGACAAGGAAGAACGTGTGCGTTAGGTACCTCGAACACTGCATCTTAGTTACAATAGGAATTGCTCATATTTTCACCTACGACGAGGACGGATCATTCAAGTCGCGAGCATCTAATTAACACGTTACATTAAGAACGAAGAGAATGGACTCTTAATCATTTGCATACTTGAATCACCTCCCGCATATATTTTCTTCGTATTCGTAAAAATCGAATTTTAGCGGAATAAAACATTTGCTCCTTTTCTTGTCGATTCATCGATTTTGAAACGTGTCACCGAACGACAAGAAAACTGACAGACACAGGGTAAAATTGCGTTTCCCTGAGGCGTTCCATTATCAGAACAGCCACGAACCGGATCATAAATCGAAGGCCTACGTTCTAGGAGAACCGGTACTCATCAATCGCCATTGGTAAAGACTCGAACTAAACTGGCTCTGCCCGAACGTCGTTCAATTAAACGTATAAAGAAGAAACGACAACGGGTTGCTTCGCCTACTACTCTAGAAAACGGAACGTTCACGATGAAAACGGCCGTCGTAACGTTCTTGGTAAACAAGGAACGGGTTATCGAACGAGAGATATCGAACGATACGCGACAATGTAGAAAACGGCAAGTTCGCGAATACTTGCACGGAATTCACGGAGCCTTTTCCTTTTCCCAGATCACGTTCGAAAGAGTCCGAAACGTGTCGACTATTATTAGAACGCCAACGTACAGTCGACGACTGTCTTTTCTCCGTTTTAGAATTCTCTATCTAACGAGAGACTATATTTAATTTAGATATATAATTTACAGACATGCTGAGGCATATAAATTACGATTTAAATACGGGGCATAGCTCGTTGTATCAACGAGCTGGATTAACAACAAATCAATACCCCAGACAAACCAATTAATATCATAACACTGCTATAACATAATCATTTATTTACATATTTTTCATTTGGATTATAATAATTTATTTCCTATTGCACGACCTATTTATAATGTCTCACAAAGCTATTTTGTATCGGATTTGTCAGCACAAATGACTTAAAGGATCGCGTACCTTGACACTTGAGGAAACATATATAAAAATAAATATAATAATAATAGTAATAAGCAGTATCAAAATTTAATTAATTGCGATAAGATAATTACGTAAGCATTTAATTACACGACACGTTATATTCAATACAGAAGATAATTATTATTAATTAATAGAATCCATGGGATTTGTATCGTGTTTGAAGGCTTCCTACTCGTACCTAACTACCAAACGATCGACCGATAGAACAGATTTATCTTCTCGGACATCGAAGAAAATCACACGTAATAATCACGAGCATTCAGTCCGTTAATTTCTACAGACTGATCGATGAATTACTCTGGTCGATAATCTCGAGAAAGCTATAATGATTTCTCACTCTTGTTCTCTCTCTCTCTCTCTCTCTCGCGCGCGCGATTTCATAGACAGCTATACACCGCTCCTCACGGCAACATATAATACAGACTAATTTGTTTGTGCGCGTGCAAAGGTCTGAGATCTTTCGTACAGCAATCAGAATTAAAGCGGCATTGTTAATTGCGGTTTACAGCTTCAAACGAGTGTTCATAGATTTATCATATGATTATTGCGCTAGGGAAAATAGTTCTTCCAAGACAAAGTAGCCGATAAGTTGACGGGTTAAGAAAATATTTAAAGTATAAAAATGTAAATTTCCTAACACTAATGGAGAAAATAGGTGACAGAATAAAAGAATAAGAAAACGAGCGAAAAAGGAAAGATAAAAGATAGCGATCTTGACGTTAAGATTCGTGATACGCGAGAGGGGTGAGGGACTCGAGAAACACAAATAAATATCTATTCTGTAATAGATCTAGTCTTAGTCACTGATGCTATACAGGTGCTGATGATATTGCCTGTTCTCGTTGCCTATGCGACAGTTCTTCCAATCTCGCAGGTGATATGAGAAACAAAATTGAAATCTTGGTTTATCGTTCCCGCCATCTGCTTTTCTCTCTCGAAAAGATTTTTCATTTGACTTCCTCTTTCTCAAAACTTATATCACAAAGTAACGCGCACGCGAATCGTTACACAAGAAAACCTCCGCGTAAGCCACTTTATAAGTTCCTCAACGACATCCGACATTGTACACGAAACGCAATCAACTTACACGCTATTCTTGCGCCTAAAGCGAAACATTACTTCGTAAAATTCATTCGTTAAGAGCTTTAACTATGCATAGATTCTTAGATAATGTAAACTTCCTTAAAATTCGTCGAATTCTGAGCAAGACAACAAAATTTTTGGAATGAACAAAATATCGCCAAAACAGTATAGTACAAATTTACTTAGTTATCATGTATCAATATTCTCTTCCCCCCCCCCTCCTCTTTCTCTCGTAAGATAACTTTTGTTCCCTCATACTATATATTTTTCTGTCTCGTATGATAACTTTTGTTTTCTCATATCTATATATTTTCCCTTAGTCAATGATACGTCGTAGTAGTCGTTCTTGTCTCTGTTATCGTAAAAACTAGTCCTCAATAATTTTACGCGCTTCCGCGCTTAATTATGTAACCTGTCGGCCATTACGACGACGCAGAATCATAAAATCGTTACGGGTGATCGTCGTTAGCCCTACGAATTAACCTGCTGACGTTTATGAACCATCGATCTCGGAAATCTCATGACTAACTTCAACGCACGTGCGAGAGAGAGAGAGAGAGAGAGAGAGAGAGAGAGAGAGAGAGAGAGAGAACGAGAGGTTCCTCCTCTTCGTTTTTTGCTTCGCTCGTTCGTTTTTACACACCGCGGAATAAAAAATAACTGGTGTGCGACGATGCGATCGAATCGCTCTTGCACTGTGGTAGGTCCTCGTATTTATTTCGAACGCATAAAAAAATGTTCCAAAATTGTTTTCAAAGAGATCGCTATACATTCTACAAAGAATCGAGGATATAAAGTCTATTTGGGTAAAAAAGTGTGATAATTTTCAGTACGTTGAAAGAAATGATATATTTTAAACAAAGAAAATTAATTTAATGCCCTATATATGATTATACATATTCTCATTGTAATCTTGATCGACGCGTAATGGACTTGGAATACTGGTAGATACCTATTTTGCTTGCTAATTGTTAACAATCACGATGAATTGTACATTGGTCGAAGGCGAGAGAGGAGAGAGAGAGAGAGAGAGAGAGAGAGAGAGAGAGAGAATATAGTAGATCGACGGGGTTAGTTCGTAGTGGCACTCCCTGTCTGCCGACCCACGCCACCTATCCTGCGGCCTGTCACACGATATTATTATGTGCACATGCCCATGTATCATTGGGCTACCTGACAGATCGGGCTCTGTATATCTCTACAATACCATGTCAGTAAAACTAGGTGTGCTTCTCCCCCTCTCTCTCTCACCACACACACACACGCGCGCGCGCGCGTATATGTGTGCATCAGCCTCGACGTGTAGGATAAAATGAACGAACTTGCTTGTCCTCTTTCGCTCGTGCCACCTCCTTCCTCCTCCCAAAAGCATCGTCTCCTTCGGAACAACTTTTAAGGTCACAGACCTCCGATATGCCTGCCTCATCTCGCGTATTGAACGAAACGGGGGCGAGACCTCGGTTCTTCAAGAGAAAATCTTTCTTCTATCCACCTCTCCTTCTCACTCCCCCCTTCTCTCTCTCTCTCTCTCTCTCTCTCTCTCTCTCTCTCTCTCTCTCTCTCTCTCTGCCTCTATTCAGCTGTTCGATTATACTTTTCGATCTCTCTCAATATACCTTCTCGAATTACATCCAGGTAAGTTCCGTATCTACGAGATAGATAATACTCGAAGTGATGCTGCATACTGATCGATAACGATAGTCTTCCATCATGTTCATGCAGTATGAAAAAAAAAAAGAATATATAATTCCACTCGAATTTTCAATAACAAAAAAATGTTGACAGCTACTGAAAAATTTAGACTGTATTCCAAAATTCAAATGTCATCAATATTTTGATTGATATATTCACCAGTTTGTTTGTATTGCAATAAAATAATACCAAAAAATAAAGCGAGGTAGAAAAAGAGTGGAAAGATATCCGTTTCTCACGCGATGGCTCGCTCGGTCAGTCGATCAAGTCACGAGGTAGAGTTTATGCCCTGATACCTTCTTGTGTTGCAAGTGCGTGCGACTCTGCGTTCTCTTTTTCTCTTTCTGTTTCCTTTCCGACCCTGGTCGAAGGATGTGACGTACTGATAATTTCATAAATCCAGTATGAGTATGGGAACACGAATACGTCTAAATATTTGGATCATAAGATAAACCGATAATTTCTTCGCTCGTGCTCTTTCCAAAATGGCGACTCTCATAAATCAATGTTCAATTAAAAAGATAGTTGACTAACCGACAGTCGAAATTACGTGGATACTTTCGCCCTTGGCCGGGATGCAGCAGCAAGCTTTCCTTCAATCGATTTTCTCTTTTCGTCTCTTTTCGTCTCTTTTTGTCGCGTGACGAAACTCCTTTATAGGATTGTTCTCGTTTGAATGGTCGAAGAAAAATTTATTTATTTATTTTCAATTCACGCGTTCAAAGACAAATGTATTTTGACTGATTTTTCATTCGCACCAATTAGAATAAACAATTACAATGAAATATTGAATTGAATTATAGCATTGAATTGCATAATAATACTATTCGTATATCTGATAGTATTAAATCGCATGCAAAATATAACATATGACGTATTTAATTGTCGCATACGATATGATTTTCATGCCATAAAGGTCGATTCAAACGTTTCAGTTTAATATCCGTTGCGATTGTTCCAATCACAGTGATTTTAATATTAACGTATATAATTTGAATGTACACTTTCCCACATTTTCCGTTCAGTCTCAGTACAATCATTGATTAGTCATATTTTCTTTGTATTCGAGATAGTCCGAGATCGTCGTCAAAGATTTTTTTTGACGTAATTCTAATAATGTCATTTGTATAATATAGGCAAAGGAGATTTTCGAAGACTCCTCATCTTGAACGTTCTTGAAGAGTATAAGACCTTTAGACATATCAATTTTGTACCGTTATCAGCTTCACGGGCACAAATATTACCTTTCGTTTAAAAATGACACTTCAGTTGTCATTTTTATAAAAATATTTTGGGATAAGATCACTCCTAGCATTTTTGGTGAAATGCATCTTGGACATCAAAAATGCTCTCTTTAAATTTATGCACATTGAATTAGCACAGATTCCGCATATAGCATAAATTTTGTGACAAGTTTACGAGTTGAGTGTTGATGTTGAGTTCAAGAGTGAAGTGGCTTTTACATTTTCGGTAATAAAAAAGCAAATATTACGAAAATGTTCTTTATTTCCTGACATGTATAAAATCATACAAAAAGCGTTACGACTAACTGCTCACAGAAAAATCTTATTAAATGACACCTGGAATGTCACTTTTTTAAAATGAAAAATAATGTTTGCGCGCACGAAATTGACAATGGTATGAAAAAGCGATTTTCCACCAACATGTAAAAAAACGGGACAAATATAGTATAATGCAACCTGATAATACAAAAGACGTTAAGATCGAGATACAGGATCTCTCTCTTTTTCTTGCTTCTAACGTACTAGAGACAATAGACGGGAAGTTATCAGAATGCTATCAGCCATTTCAACAAAATCTTCGTTGATAACGATCTTGAACACAGAAAAGATATGACGGATCGATCAACTGAACTGAAACTGAAGATAAATGTGTTAAGGTGTACATTTAAATTATCTTTTTTTAACTTGTTTTAACATTTTGATTTTTTCAAATTAGTAAGCAAACCGCTCTATCGCATACAATTGCAAGTGAAATTTAGTAACAGCGTGAAGAGAACTGACGTCTCTACGTCAAGCTTACTATAATATCCAGCTTACAAGAAAGAAAAATAAACAGAAGAAGACGTAGCGCTCGTTAAGAAGAGAGAGGTCAAGAGATACATCCTCCAAGGAGGACGCCTTCTTCCTGGCAAGCTCACAAAGGCTAGCCTGATTGGCCGTGGATGATTTAGTGCTGCGTTGGCGCTCACTCGTGCGACACTACCAAGCACGATATCCATGAAAGATTCACATTAATACGAGCCACCGCACGACGAGCGAGAAGCGAGATGTTTCTTCTTTTTCATACGTCTCTCTCTCTCTCTCTCTCTCTCTCTCTCTCTCTCTCTCTCTCTCTCTCTCTCCACTCCCTCCCCCCTCTCTTTACCGATGCTTTATTTGAACAGACGAAGAGAAAAGATAAAAACAGTGAAAAAGAAATGACTCTCACTCCGCGATAGGTAACTTTACTGCTAAACACACACACACACGCACGCACGCACGCACGCGCACACACACACACACACACACACACACACACACACCAAAACACATACATAGTAACAATTTCTTCTTTTAACGAAGAATGACTTTAAATGAAAGATAAAACCGAATATCAATTCTAATGAATTTTTTGTTTTTTTTTTCTCTTTGATACAACGTTGAAAGATATAAAAATTCTCTTCCGCCAGCCTATTTTACCAACATTTTTAAGCTCCTCTCGGCAGAAGGGATATTTCCAGTCGAATACCGATTTGATATTATACTTTCAGTCGCATCTTCTTAACGCTAGAGCTCCTTTGATCGCGTTTAACCGCCATAGAGTTAGACGAAATCGAGTTATGAAAGCACGACTAACTCCGAGTACCTCGGAGACATTCGTTGTTGTCACACGAAGAATATCCGGTTTTATAATACGCCATTTCTCATGAATTCTCCCCATACTTACAACTAGTTTCTCTTCTTTCTCGACTTACTACGATGTTCTCGATAGAAAAGAAGCTTTCTCGGTTTCAGCCGTTTATCGGAACTCTTACCTAAAAAAAGAAAAGAAGAAAAAAAAATATAAAAATAAATATCAACGAAAAGTTAACAAACAGAATACGGTTTATCATTCGATAATAAACAAGTAATAACGATTAATAGACGTTACATATTGTGTGTATTAGGAAAAATTTAAACATTACATTTTCCAGCTGGATAATCAAATCAAAGGTGTAAAGACAAATATCCTGACACCTCAGAAGAATCGAGCATGAAATTTACGGAAGAAAAGATCTCTGCAAGAACGAGCTCATTGAAGAAAGTACGTTTGCATTAGACAAACTTCGAAGTAGTGTATTGCTGTGTGTGTGTGTGTGTGTGTGTGTGTGTGTGGCGTGGATAAAAGAAAGTTTGGTGATCGAGTGTGTAAGAGAGACGACAATTTTTTCAGATTTCTCAAGCTATTTGCCCTTCCCTCTTCGGTCGTAGCAAGGAACCAACGCAAACCAAGAAGGAACCTCAAAGATCGTAATGAAAATAGTCCTGCCTAATTCTGCGCGACCTCTAACCGCAAGGTCCGATTTTTCTTATCTAAAAATGGCCTCAGTTCACCGGACCACCCTCTCATTATGGCACCGTAATAACCGCTCCCGCTATATCCTTTTATTCTTCTTCTCCTCCTCATCCTCTTCTTCTGTTCTCTTCTTTCCCCCCTCCTTCTTCGGCCCGTAGCTTTGTACAACCACGCAGCGTCACGATTCTTATACGCCAACTATCGCTCGAATCTCCTATTGTTCGATGGAATTCTTTCCTTCCAAGTAATATCCGAGGAACGGAACGGACAAAATTCTCACGCATCTTCGGAAGTTCTTTATTTTTTTTTTTCGACATAAAAGAATGTTACTCCACGTGGTAATAGAGAATGGTTTCGACTTTTTCGACAATTTCTTAGCGAGTCCAATCTCCTTTACCTGTCCCAAGACCTTTCATTTTTGTAACCCTCTGCTATTCTCCGAACCAAAATACGTAAGAGAGCCTCTTAGAGCTATCACGCGACTCCTACTAAACTCCCGTATCATTAAACGCACAAGTTACACGGAGCGGAAACAATGGACATATTCCAGCCAATTTTCGAGAAAAACCTGGGCACATATCACATGGAGCAACCGACATAGAAAGATCGTCGGCTAATCCTGCCTTGGCTCTCTAATTTTCTCCGGCGATCGTTAACGTCAAAGGGGGCGGGGAGGTCTTATACTCGGTGTCTCTCTTCTTTCTTATGGTCAGGAAGAACCATTGAAAGCACAGTCTATTTGGCATGTGCCCCTCTCTCAACAATTTCGGCTAACAGTGAACGACTACGATAGAGCCTAATTCCAGGCTCTTATCAGCCCGCCACCTTCGATCTTCGAGAGAGAAAGACAGGAGACCATGAGAGATTTTGTCTGGTGTGTTACTTCTTGAAAAAGAAAGAACGAGATAGAGATAGCAGGGATTATCCCTTTCGTCTCTCTCGCCAGTTAACATCGTCGGACTAAGAAACGTCGGGAATCAGCGTTTCGAGCTTGATTTTCTCGTTACAAGGTGTTAGTTATCCAGTAAAGAGAAGAGTCGGGCCAAGGGGAGCGTCTAGAATAGGATAGGAGAGACTGGTAAGGACGTGCCAAGGGACAAAGAAGCTGAAGAGGGTTAAATGAAAAAGGAGCATGAGTACGAGAAAGAGGAAGACAGAGATAGGCATTCGAAGGAGGGAAACGAATCGTGTAATCCTGCCGCTACCAGTAATTAGCGACATTTGCATATCTCGCACTCTAAGAGTGTCTCCTTTCTCCCTTCTTGTCTCTCCATCCCTTCTTGTCCTTCCACCTTGGGACGAAGGAAGCGATTTACATGCGAATACTCGTATACCTCCAAGCCTGCAGAAATGACGATTGTCTCGTAAATAAAAAAACGTTTATGACGTCTCGCTATGCACCATGAAACGATTCAGTTTTGAAAGGTGTTCTTCGAAACGGTAGAAAATGTAAATTAAGGGTGAAACATTTATATGAGAACGTACAACTTGGTATGTTGTTTTGTCGACAAAATGAAGTTTAATGAAGCAAACATAATGATAATAAAAATATTTCTTTATATTGATTATGTTTATTTGAGTATTCTCAAATATTCTCGTATTTATGATACCCTTTTTACTCCTATTATAACAACCATTTTCTCGTTTTCAAACTAATTTATACTTAATTGAACCAAGTGTAAAGGATTGGAAGAAGACTTTTGGAGAATATCTAGAACTGATATAAACTAAAGTGTGTGTAACAGAAATAGAAATAGTATTCAACTTGGTCAGTATAAAATATTATTATTAAGCCTTTTCATTCGACAACTATTCCGTTAGGGGAACTAGCAATTCGAAAGAATTTTGAAAATATTACGCAAATTTTTTACAACAGTTACTTTAAAATAATTTTATATACGAATAAAAATGATAAAAACGATATATTTGAATGTTTTATATATTTTAACACCTTAAAAAACAATATCTGTTAACTGTTATGCTCTGTATTTGTCCTTTGTGTGATAATTTGTAAAGCAATCGCCAGATGCATTCGTTGCATATATAAATATTTCTCTACAGTCCGCACTTTCAAGTGAATCAATTAAAAAGAAATGTATTTTCAATAAAATGTTTCCCTCTTAAAGAGTTTTGTTTTACCACGTATACGATCACTGTATATACAACTTTTTATGAATTGTCGTAAAGATAAAGTTTTGAAGTCTAGTTTTCTACTCTAAAGCTAGGGTGTGCAACTTTCTTATCCGCCGCGAGCGACACGAACCCCACCATCAATCAATCCGATTCCACACTACTTAAAAGTTTACTAGTCGGCACTCCATGTTTAAAAACAAACTCTGTTCAGCTCATGAGATAGGGGGCGATGTCAAATAGTGGGAATTGTCTTCTCCAACTTTCCAAAAATAGACAAGTAAGGGAGCAAGGGCCGTCAGTTGCTCTAAGGTCGCGTACTGACAATTTTCAAAGCAACTTTTTAACATAATATTGTTATTAGGTTGTTTGAAAATACATTCATTGTATATCATATTGTCGATAGTGAACGGAACGTCGTTTGACTATGGATCAGATCATTTGCGTAATATTTATCTTAGGCTCGCACAGTACGATATCAGGTTAACTGCCGAAACCTAGCGGTCTCATAATGCTTTCTTTGTTAAGAATTTATACCCTATACAAAACAAGTCTCAATTGACACAGACCTATTCTTTGTAAATCCATGCGTGCAACAAACGCACATTCACACGGCATTATAGATAAATTCTTTGTAGAATATATTTATGCTAACGTGTTTTTATTAAACGGTATCCCACTCTGAAACATTATTAATTTTAAATATATTGTTTCATAAATTAAAAATTTTAAATAAATTGCTTCGTTTAGTAAGTAAAGTAAAAGTATTTTTATTCATAAATAAAAGTATTTATTTGTCAACCTGAAATAGTATTTGATAAAATAATATCTTTTTCTGACAAGATGTTATTAATATGAGTATTAATTGTTACAAGAGAACGCATTTTCTTTAAATGCGGCAAAACAAACGCTAATACGGTAATTGACAAACGTAAATAACGGTAATACAAACCATGTGTATATTCAAACTTGTTGGCTCACACTGGTGATTTTTCAGTCGATTTCATCTATTGGTAGAGTAGTAAGAATATAAGCAAAAGGCTTTTTAGAATACAAATCAAATAACATAAAACAAATACGACTTCTATGAAACCATTCCGTACTGGGAGCTGTACAGCAACTATTTAATCATCCAGTACGTACATAAAAGAAATAGAAGAACAACTTTTATCCGATGAACTATTTAATCGTCCATCATAAAAATTACCAATACGCGGCTAAGGGTTAATCATAAGGGCGTCGAACATATTCTAAGCGGAACTTATAATTATTGATATTAATATCTACGAAATTTAGCTTAAGGCTGATTGGATAGGATCGGCTTCGGAACGAAATCCGATCAACACTCGAAACTTAGATCTTGTGGATTTGGAACATATGCTCGTTAGATGCTCAACACGCGTCTACGAAGTGAGGTGGACCTGATGAACATTTGGGCCAAGGATTAGGTAGAACCAAATCACCACTTTGGAAAAGCCCCGAGTAAGCTGCGCTCAGCACGCATAGCCTGAAGGATATGGTTTCAATCAGGACTAGAAGTAGGAGGTGCTGATCGAGTTCGGTTCATAGTTTATATACGCGATCGACCCTAGTTATAGATACTGTGTGGACAGGGAAGAGGTATTATCATCTTCCTGGCAATTTCACAGAACTATTCATTGAATGACATAATCGTTACAGTGAACACTTTATTTTGATTACGAATACCTCTGGTCTTGGTGGTAAAGTGATGCTCGCAATACTTTATACACTGTACATAACCATTAGATGGCAAAATTGGCATTCACAGACTTGAAACGGTTCATTTCCTTCTTTAACTTGTATCTGAAGAACCGAAGTTCAACACGTTGACTTTGGTGCTGTAATTTGTGTTTCACTTCATCGGGCACTTCCATTAATGACACTTTTATACACCGGACGACTTCGTGTTAGGAATTGGAAAATTACTTTAACCATTTAAGATCACAATTAAAAGCAAAAGTCTGATAAAAATAACTTTTTTTTTATATTACCAGTAAAAATTATATTTAAAACTACGACAATATTGGTATGTACCACCAATGGTACATAACGTCCAATGAGCTCTCTCCGTTTGTACCACCTGTACAATAATGGCGTCAGTATAAATAAACATTAACCACATACCTTTCATGTCACGCAATTCTGGTTGCATGATCATAGTATATTATCTTCTATTACTTTTCCCAAAAAAACATTTAACTCAGGCAAATAATCGAAATTCTTAGAAAGATAAAAATCTCAACGATCACAATTCACGAAAGACATTTACACATATAACGAGATCGTTCGAACATCTATTGCGATTCTATTATAAATTTGTCAAATTTCTCGATTTCGTGACGATGATCACAAGACGACCAAGAAGGTTGACCAAAAAACTTGAAATGTTTTAGTTCATCAATCCGATTTCATCGCGTTGAAAAATGAAAATTCATTGATTTCTCTAAGAAAAAAAAAAAATACTCAAATGTCTTACGCAAGATGACCTCTCTCTCTCTCTCTCTCTCTCTCTCTCTCTCTCTCTCTCTCTCTCTCTCTCTCTCTCTCTCTCACAAACGCGCGCGCACATACACACACTCCTGGTATCAAGCACTTTCTCTAGATCGTTTTGCATAATCGTGAGATAATTTGCACGCTTTATCATCCGTTCCTACCTCCTAATGTCTGAGAAAGTTTTGATACGTCTGGAACGCAAAGAGGGTGGCGACAATACCACCTTAATGACGCCATGAAAGAACTATGATTAAGAGCAGTAAACCGCTTTGCAAATTGCCGAATGTTCTCGTGAATAGTATATATCAAGGGGATAGAAGAACCTGCGTATTGATTGCGAGTGAGTTCATTTTAGGTGAGGAAAATGATAAAGAAAGACGATAAAACACTTATTATTATTTTCCTGACATTTTGTCAGTAACATATTCGTTGTTTCTTTACAAGAAAATATTATGGATCGAAAAGAAATTCGGAAGGCTTCAAAGTCTGATCTACGGGGATGAATAGACCAACTATAGAAACGACATTCGCGGTACTTCGCTTTATTGCTAATAGGATGTTGCCCGGTTAATTCCCAGCAGAGCGAATGGCTGACTCAGGCCGCGCGGGAAGTGCGTAAAGTTTGGAAGGGTGGATAGGTGGAAAGGAGAACAGATAGAGGGGAGACACTAAAATTTTACTGCCGAAGGCGGCTCGATGAATTTGCATGGAAATGCGCAAAGCGAGAGACAGAGAGAACCATCGAAGAGGGACTTGGTGAGAAATATAACTCGGTTACGTCTAATGAGCACTGGAGAGAGAGAGAGAGAGAGAGAGAGACACTTTTGACATGGAGAAAAGGGCGAACGACGGCAGAGTTTCCTTCGAATTGTCTCACAAATATCACAAATTCCCTTTCCCATCCAAACTGAAAGTTGTGTTATTTCGGGACAGTTTAGGTAATCGTAAAGAGTAAAAATCAGCGAACTACAGGCGGACGATCTATTACGCCCGTTACAGTCCAATAATTCTCCCCCAACTTTAATTCTTTATTTTATACTCATTCGTTCCTTTTTTTTTTTTAATCTCTCTTGTTTATCCTTACTTTTCTTCATCGAATCCTTAACCATACCAATTGCCTATAATAAAACAGTTCAAAATTAATCTCATAAATCAAAAAATTGTCTCTTAACATTTTTTCCTCTTGAATTTATCCTTATTTCCGACAGGACTACCAGAAACTACATATAACAGTGAAAAAACTTCGACTATAAGTAAGAAACTTTCAAGCACTATGTACGTTGAAACTACAATAAATTTCTCTTTGCTATTTGAAGTCTTAAGTAATTCCCAATCCCTATTTAACTATATAACGACAAGCGTACCGTCATGTAATAGATCAATACTGAAGTATTCATAAAGTACCTGGAAAGAGAAGTGCGATAGTAATAGAATACCGAATTAACATAAAGATCTACGAACAAAGAATTCATGACTTTAGCGATTTATCTTTGAATTTTTTTCAAAGGTATCGTTAAAGAAGAGATTAAAAGACAGATAGAGATAAATTGGAGAGAGAGAGAGAGAGAGAGAGAGAGAGAGAGAGAGAGAGAGAGAGAGAGAGAGAGAGAGAGAGAGAGAGAGAGAGAGAAAGTGGGAGAGAGGGAGGGAAGAAGAGGTGCGGCAGATAGAGGGGATGGGCGGGGAGGAGGGAGGAGAGAGGCAGAAAGGTAAAATTTTTCTTCAAGTATGGCTTACACAAAGATATACGAAGCGGCAGGAAAACTCGTTTAAATGATGAAATTA
>OU964964.1:1882980-1900047 GCA_918808275.2 Dolichovespula sylvestris | reverse complement strand
ATGACTTCTATGAACTTTGATTCGATCCTAGAATCGGTTAGAGATACTAGAATTTTCCTGAAAGCACGGAACAATTGCAAGAATTTTCTTTGTTAAAAAAAAAAAAAATATTAATAATCCCTTTATAGGGGTCTAAATTAATTTGTTGTTTTCAAGATAGTTTAAAAAAGATTGTAAGAGACGTTGATAGTTTTGGGACTTGTACGTAATGAATTTATTTATATTTATGTCGTGTATATAAAATCACTTTTTAAATGCATTTACGATATCCTGATATACGACGAAATGACGAAGTTATTGTTCGATATTTACTAGGAATACTTGTTAAGAGAACACTCGTACGACTCGAAGATCACGTTTTTCTCATAGCGACCGTTAATTAACTTTTGAAACGTATTCATCGGCAAAAGGGTGTCACTCCCTTCTCTCTTCCCTTTCCTCACGAATTCTCCTCTAGTGCTTTTCACATCTCCCGATGGGTACATTTTCTCTACCCTAAGCACCTTGTGTCACAGGGTCCAACGAAGGCGTGCGCTACAATGGAGCTTTGCATTAAAGGTCATTAGCTTAAACGTTCATGCTTCCTGTTGCGCAAGCCGAGCGATTCAACGCGTTGAGCTACTAGTAAGAGAGAAAGGAAAGAGAAAAAGAAAGTAAAAGAGAGGACGTTCTCGAGCGTGAAATAATTGCGCCGACTTTTCGTTCGACTACCCCTTAACAGTTCACAACCACCATCACCATTACCAGTATTCCACTACTACCCTCCTTTACCATCATGGTAGTTTAGTTTCCTTCTTCACTTTTTTCCTCCTTTCTGTCCTTTGAATCTCCCTAACAAAACAAAACGAAACGAAACGAAACGTAACTGGGCTACTCGGCTTCGCGACACATCTTTACGATCGATGAAACCGTTCTTTTCATTATTCTACACTTCGGTTTCGACTTTTTTTTTTGTATCAACATGGCATACGTGCGAACGCAAATAGGCTTCTAATTCGCATGCTGTTTCCTTTTTTTCTTTCTCTTTTACATGTTCACATTGATTACGTATATTCGTACATCGATTATTGCTGTCTTTAATGAAACACAAAAACTCGATTTTATTAACATGAAGATATTTTTGTGTTGACGTGCACACAAATAACTATGGTAATTTATGGAGAAATAAATATACAATATTTTGGAAACCATTGATTAACATAACAATTGATCACCATCAGACGTTTAGATGAAACTCTATATTTTTTTTTTTTATATTACGATGCATTTTCGAAATTAAAGCAGAGTGTTTCGTTTAGAATGAAGAGCTACGATAGGTTAGTTTTAAATTATCTGGAAAATTATGTTCAAGCCGAGCAAACTTAACAAGCAACACTTTAGCTTTTTTTTTTATTGTTGAATAATAAAAGAATGAAAGGAAAGAAAAATAAAAGAAAAGATTATAGAAAAATGAGCGCGTGGGTTTTCGGTACGTCCTTGAAATTCATTCCTGAACTGGGATAAGAGTCGTGTCGTCGTTCCCTTGGGAACAAGACCTACCTCAAGCTAACGCGTCACTGCGGATCGATGCCAAATAGCCCCGTGTTTTCTCCGGTGCGGCCCTTCTCTCTCGCGTCGGCACTATTTTTGACCCTGAACTTGTTACGTACGATGGCCAACGTGCTTTCTTTTTTCCAAGGGTGAAAGAAGAATCGGAAGAGGGTTTGCTTCTGGAACCTTTGTGTTACGAGGGAATCTTGCGGAAATACGGAAACATGTTTCGTTCCGTTCTTCTTTACTTTAATCTTTCAAACGTTAAATGGACAAGATTTGTGATAGGATGAAAGATCTTGTAAATAATTCGAATTTTTCTTCACACTTATACGATCGATAATATTTAATGTATTTGTATCTTTCCATAGTTCAATTTCAGACTTTCATTTGATGGGTTTCCTATCGTTTGAAGAGAAAAAAGGTAGGACTGGCCAATAAGCAAGCATAATATAACCTTCAATCTTCAATTGAAAGAATCGTCGATTATAAAGAGGAAAAATAAGACTAAATAGAATCTCTCTCTATCTCTCTCTCTTTATCTATCTATCTCTCTATGTCTATCTCAATCTTTCTTTTTCTCTCTTTGAGAGTAGATAGAACGCCTCCCGTGTTCGTTTAAGAAAAAGAATTCGAGTTCGATGCAAAAAGACTGGGAAGGTGAAATCTGTTTACATAGTTTAATGCATTTGTGTGTATCGTCGATTATAGATTAGCAAGATTTGACAAAGAAAAATAACCAAAGTACGATACGACGAATTACGTGGTTTCTCTCCGTTCACGATCTTCGTCGTCTTTATCTTCGTTTTCATCGTTTTCGTCTTAGTCGTCGTCGTCATTATCGAGTAGAGGGGATGAGAATCAGCAGAAAGAAGAAGCAAAAGTCGACCGTCGACCTCTCTCGTCTTCTCCGAACGGAATTATTAATGATAACGTACAGTACGTTATATACCCTATTCCCCTCCTCTTCTTCCTCTCCTTCATCCTCCTGATATACTCATCAATTTGAAAACCGCCAAGATACGGCGGAAATTACAAGAATCGCGTTCCATGTGGGCGGCCAGCTTTTTTGTCTCGGTCTTTTCTCTCTCCCCTCGCTTTCCCTCCCTCACTCCCTCCTTTCCCTCTCTATTTTCTAATTGGCAAATGGTAAAGAGGCTCGATTTCGTTTCGCGTTGGCTGTGAGCTTAATGAAGAACACGGAATCGCACCTTTTACGTTAGAGACCTTTTGTTCCTAATTAACCTACTGTAATTTTAAGTTTATCTGTTTCATTTGAAAATTAGTTCCATAATTGTTTATTAATTTCCCCGTTTTGATTATATCGACAAGTAAATTTTTCTCCAAACTATCGATAACTTTCGAGACGAAACTTTATATATTCGATGCTTCTCAGAAATAGAGGAATTTGAATTAGTATGGGTGAGGTGGTAGGATTATCATAGGGCTTGATCTCGAGCAAGCCCTTTGAAGAAGTTTCTTTTGAGCGAGTAGGAAGAAGTTACCTCGAGGTTCATCCAACGACTACAAAACTCGCATGAGGTTAGTTCGATAAGAAGTAACAAATTACTTGATAAGGGTTCTCGAAAGAGGTGTTCTTAGCCGTAATCTCGTAGAAAAGAAAAGAGGTCTTAAAAATTTCCTCCTCTATCGTCCACTTTTTTTTTCTTTTTTCAAAAACTCCTTCAAGAATCTCAAATAACATCGTTCCGGAGGAATGATAAGAATTCCATAAAAATTATTAATGTTTCCTGAAATCAAAATATACGACGGCATCTCTTTAGTTTTTTTTTTACCGAGGCGCAGGGAAAATATTATGGAAAAATATTGAATCTTCTCGGTGCTACGAGGACTGCCGTTCGTTTTTTTCGTTCTTTTTTTTTCATTCTTTTTCTTTGCTGACGTACTCAACGCCCAAGAAAATGGAAATACAATACCATTATGGAAATAGAAATGCGCGTTTCGTCGACCTTGATGACCATAACGATGTATAGTTTATCTGGCCAATCCCTCTCTCTCTCTCTCTTCTCTCTTCTCTCTTCTCTCTTCTCTCTTTCTCTTTCTCTTTTTCTCACTCTTGTACGTGTGTATACGAGATACGATGATTTTCCGATAATCCCCATCGATCCGTCGTGTACGATCTTTTTCGAATCTTATCGTCAAAAGAATAGGGTACTTTGCTTGCTCAATATCGCCTCGTATATGGCGGCCATCGAAAAACGGATACCATACGAGGAAAATCTCTTCGGTACAGGTATTAAACGCTTGCGAAGTCTTTTTATCGTTAAATAAATTCAACGACTAGGAAAAAGTGTCCATAAAAGTGCTCACAAAGTGGCTAGATTTGCCATTGAAATCATTATTAAAATTTCCATCAATGGTATATATAGCAAGTACAGTTGGAAGCATTTTAGTAACCAAGAGAGAGAGAGAGAGAGAGAGAGAGAGAGAGAGAGAGAGAGAGAGAGAGAGAGAGAGAGAGAGAGAGAGAGAGAGAGAGAGAGAGAGAGAGAGAGAGAGAGAGAGAGAGAGAGAGAGAGTACATAACCGCGTATTCTATTGATTGATTCGCTGGTTCATTATAGAGTTCATTCTTGTAAATTCAACGAAATAAATCGGAGATTTCGAATCCGAACATAGACGCTTCGTTCAGCAATATTTGAATATCCTTAGCTTCCTGGACGGGAGGGAGGGAGGAGGAGGGGAGGCGAATGCAATAAGTCCTATACGCCTGGTATTCACAGCTTTGCGCCTTCGTCAACGGTTTTCCAAGTAATTATTACAGAAAGGATCGAGGATGGGGAGAAGGATAGAGCTAAAGGAACAAGGAGGGAGAGAGGGGAGAGAAAGGAGGAGGAGGGATGAGTATTACGACGAGACATTCTTCCCTGGAGCTCCTCATGGTATTCTCTCTCTCCCTCTCCCCCCCCTCTCTCTCCCCTCTCTCTCTCTCTACATCTATCTCCCTGCCTTTGTCCTGGCCTCTTTGTCTGGACTGCCGTATTTCCCGGCTTTTTCCTTCGCCGTCTCCTCTCACAGAAGGGAACCCGAGGGGGAAAGTCCTGATAGAGAAATAGTTGGAATACGAGGCGTTACGCGCGGTGATTTGGTTCTTGCGCGCGATGAATCGATCTGTCTGCTGTGCTGCTCCTCTCTCCTACACCGAAAGAGAGAACAGACGATGCTCTCAGAGCGGTTGTTGGAATCATTTGCCAAATTTTTCTGTTCCCGAATATTCTCGAACCCATTAAGTCGATAATATTTCTAGCTCCTATATTCGAACTTATTTTGTATGCGCGCGCGTGCGTGTTTTTTTTAGATGTTACAAGCATTAAAGAAGAAAAACGATCCTGTTCTTGTACCATTTCAAGGCTCCCTTCTGGTGGTGGGCAGACACCGAAACCAGAGAGGAGGGGGCAGGAAGGAACTCGAAAAGTTACAAGATTTATTACGCCATTACTCGAAGCGATACGCTCGCTCGAACGGAATGGTTATGGTTACGAACGCCCGAAATTTGCTCGCGGGAGGTCGAATACAATCACCGTGTTCAGAACACCGCGAAACTTGAGTGTTTCTCTCTCTCCCTCCCTCCCTCCCTCCCTCTCTCTCTCTCTCTCTCTCTCTCTCTCTCCCTCTCTCTCTCTCTCTCGCTTCTAAGTGTACAACAATTGTAAGATCGTTCCCGGATGATACAAAATCTTCTCACGATTAAAAAGGAATGTTTTTCTTTCAGAAATATTAGGTAATATTATAATTGTTAGAGGAGATAATTAGAAGAGTAAAATGATTCATTAACGAGAAATTGAACATTATATTTTATGACATTGATCAACTAAGCATATGTGATGTATGTGTGTGTGAGAGGGGGGGGGAGTAGAGATAGAGGTAGAGGTAGATATCTATTAGAATTCGGGTTAGAATTTTCATTATTACCTAGAGATGCGTCTGCGGTGTGGCGAGTGAATCCCTCGAAGGTATCGTCCTGTGATGTAGCTACTTCGCGTATTGGTCGCTGTCGTAACCAACGGGGGCCGCAAGGTATTAAAGCCATCAAGACGAGAGAGAAACACTGGGGGAGGTCGGTGCTTCGAGTGCCAGGGATAGTTTGAGACCGAGAGCTCGTTCTTAGCTATGTATCCCGGTGGTTACGTTCGTATTCCTGGAAGGCGCCATACCCTTAGTAGAAATGCCAGCGATGTTCCTCCGAAACGCTTCTCTCTCTCTCTCTCTCTCTCTCTCTCATCTCTCCATCTACTCTTACCTTCCTTGTGCCGTAGTTCTCTCGATAATAAAAAAAGATGCACATTCCATTGGTATGGCTGGTTCGTCTCTTTCGCTTACACTCTCAAACAAGAATTTCGACGATAGTCACGTTAGGAACTTCATCTGTTACGTATCGAATCATGATATTTCAATGTCAAAATTCTTACATATGTAATAAAGTATTTTTCCAAAACTTTTTAGATCATCGTTTGTCCCGTTGAAGATACATCGACAGAGGGATGATATCTCTTGTACGTAAATCGTTCCGTTCGTTTTTACAAGAATGTGTATAGTGTGTATCTTACGCTTAAATCCCGATCGTGTTTCTCTTCGCTCTTTTGTATTCTTGCATCTTCGGTCCTTTTTCTCCCTTTTCCCCTTCGCTTTATTCCCCGTTCTTTGTGGATACAATTTAAAGTTCCGAAAAGTGCCGTTAAAGAAAACTTCGGAACGAGAATTTACGCTGTTGTGCGTTTGCTCCGAGTGTCAAGGGCAAGAGAGAAGAAGAAAGGCGTCAATAGGGTGGTCTCTAGGGATCGATGGAGGGGCGGGGGAGGTCAGGCCATGTTAAAAGATATAGATAGTAGTATCCGATAGCAGTTAAATATTTGTGCAGAGTCCGAGTTTCGAGACTTATCGTTAATAAGAGGAGCTAAAAAGAATACGATAGTTGTTTCTACTTTTGCTAGATGGTATTTCAGGTCAATGCTTCTACGTCGTTAAAGGCGTCTGTATTTGCGCAGCCCTTTCCACCCTCTCTTTCTCTCAATGAGGAGGAGAGAAGGCTGCTTAAAACTTTGGGCAATACGTCTGCCAGCTAAAGTAAAATTCGCAGCAGAGATCTTTGTTCCAGTCTCTCTCTCTCTCTCTCTCTCTCTCTCTCTCTCTCTCTCTCTCTCTCTCTCTCTCTCTCTCTTTTTCTCTCCCTCTTCCTCTCTCACTCCTCTCTCTCTCTCTCTTTCTCGTTTTGTTCGTATTTATCTCTCTTGCTCCCGGAAAGAGAAAATGACCGAGGGTGAGCGAGAAGGAAAAAAGCGAAGTGCGGACCGTCGTCGTCGTTGTTCATTTGCATTTCATTTCGGACGGAATATCTTAAAAGTCATCGCGCGTTTTCACTCTATTTATTCTCGCCTCGAAGTAATTTTTTATCTCGCGAAACGCGATCAGGTTCTCTAAACGTTTTTATTTAAAAGAAAAAAAAAAAAAAAAAGAAAATAAAATGCCTTTTTCACGAGAACGCGAGAATTCTAATAATTTTATTTAAAATAGGACCGATTTATTATAGAATTATTATTTTTTATCTTTTCTTCTTTTTTTACTCTTTTTTAATTGAAATTACATCCATCAGAGTTATCTTTTCATAATCAGAGACCTTATTATGATTCTTGAGAGAGAGAAAGGGAGAGAAAGAGTAAACCCTTTTGGTCAGGATGGTTCAAAAGCATAATCGCGTATCCGTAGACACATGCTAAGTTCAAACAATCTACCGACTGTTGAATTTAGACATTGGACCGCAAAAGGGAAGAAATATAACGAGCCTAAATTTCGTCGTGTATGCTGGACAGAGGAGAGGAGAACCCTTTCCCGAGACTAATGCGAGCTCGCACTTTGAATCCTGAATATCAACGACATTAAACGACCCTCTTTCGTTGACTTCTATGGACGACGTTAAAAATGGAATTTCTAGAGATAGAAGATTTAAACTGCCTTCTTCCCGAATATTATTGCTATTCCTAACTATATAATGCCTCTAATCTTTTCTTTATAGGCTCGCCTGTTTTTATTTCCAAAATAACATTTCAGTATGCAGACGGTATTTAAAACAAAAAAAAAAAAAAGAAGAAAAAATGGCTGCGAACGATCAAACGGAACACCGTAAAAAATAGGCCATTTAATGTTTTTGCAAATATGAATGAACGTAAATACAAGTGGCAAAGGTATTTCATAAAAAAGCTGCAATAAATTCGCTCCTGTTTTTTTTTTTCGGCTCGTATGAAATTTATATGAGTTTTAAAATAGGAAGATAAAAACATTCATTCGTAGGAAATTCCAGATACTAAGTTTGGCCTAAGCTGTTAGTCGAATACTTATTTCGAAAATCTGTTCGAAAGTCTTAAAGTTTTCTCTTTTCCCCCTACCCCCTCTCTTTATTTCTCTCTTTCTCTCTCTCTCTCTCTCTCTTCTCTCTCTCTCTCTCTCTCTCTCTCTCTCTCTCTCTCTCTCTCTCTCTCTTAGCAGCTATTACGAGGCAAAAGAAGGGGTTGAATCTCGTCGAAGAACTTTTAGAGTTTCACGGAAAGAAGGTGTGCCGTGTATCCGGCGCGATGTAGTGGACACAGACGCTTACAGGTTCTCTCGCGGTATTCTCGGAAGCCTAGCAAGGCGACACGACGAACGAAGTGACTGTTATGAGGGAGTTAAAGCCGAGAGAATAGTGCCGGAAATGAATGACTCGCGTTCGCGTTGCTTCAAGTACGTAAAAGAAGAAAGAAATGCTTCTCTTTAGACCGCGCCTCTCCGTAAAGAAAGTTCTCTTCTCATTGACTTAACCCCTTTGCTGACCGTAGTTTAAAATTGTAAAACGCGTTTGTCGTATTTCTCTTGGTTGTTTCTTAACGCACTAACTTTCAGCGAAAAGATATTTTATGATGAGCGTAACAATGATAATAGAGAACGGATAACGAATAAATATTATAAGAGAAAAATGTCAGCGATACTTTATCGGAATGTATATGAAAGAAGGAAGAAAATAATGTCGATTTGAAGAGAAAAGGATAGATAGAATTGGTATTGTGATTTCTCTCCGAGCTTCTTTTATTTTTTTCTTCCTCTTTTTATCTTTTTTGATTCCAAGTCAACGCGAGCGGAATCTTTCGCTAAAGTATCTCTCCTCATCCGTTGCAGTAGATTCGTTCGGCTTCGGTTCCGTAGATCCAATCTCAATTTCCCAAGAGTAGTTGAGAAGTTTTTTTTCTTTTTTTCATATTATTTATTTTTCCTTATCTCACGCATTCTTACCAATAATATTGCCCTATCGATTTGGAACCTATCTGTAATCAGCATCGATGACTGAACCTTCCCACGATTTTTAATAATTTCAAGAAAGAAAGAAAAAAGATACCATTTTTGTCTATGCAAACGTTTAATGTAAAGTAAAACAAGATATTTTAATTTAATTATTTGATTAGAGAATATGTATGAAGAGAGAGGGAGAGGGAGAGAGAAAGGGGGGGGGGATAGATAATCAAACTTAAGAATAAATTCGTATGTTTCGATATTTTTACCCTATCAGTAATATTTTTTTCGAATCTGCGTCAACCAACGACACTGCATCTACTAATAAAAAAAAGCGAATCGGTTGCTGATAGCACATGTAGAATACGATTGTTTTATCGGCAGATGCGGACATTGTCGGTCTAAACTATTCAATTCGGAAATATTACACTGATACGTACAAAATATCGAAACGGTGTGAACTTACCATTAACGCGTTAAAAGTTCTATCCTTTGTAGTTTTATTCTTCGTTGAGTCATCTTTATTCTCCCAAACACTCACGAGATCCTTTGATCATTTAGACGTCATAATAGATATACCACGAACAAGGTCGAGTACGAAGGTCTCCTCTACGCTCGATCCTTTCATTCCCGAACTTTTTTCCTCACCCGCTGTCCCCAATTTTGTCCTTCCAGGACAACCCCTATATTTCCTTCTGAAAGGGAAAAAGGTGGGAAAGGGAGGGACGAGTATCTCTGAATTTTAAGCGGACGAGGCTAGCCAACGCCGAGGTGGAAATTAGCGAATCTTATCCGACACTCTCCTCTTTAAGTCCCCAGCGGGAGAAGCTGTGGGTGGGAATCAATGGCGCAGCTGATGAGCCGTTCGATGCGCATGCTCGTAGACGATTCTATCGACCGTCCTCGTCCTCGTCTGCTGCAGAGAGCACAGACACGGCGGCCTACACCTTCTAACACTCTCACGTCCATCCCCTTGCCCCGTTCTCTCTCTAGCTGTCTCTCTCTCTCTCACCCATTCGGACTACACCCACGGTCAGAAGTTCGAAGTACTCTTGAGATTTTATATAAACCTTGAATGTGCACTTACAATTCGAATTACTCTGATCTTAACTCTTATGTCCAGTTCGTACAAATTAAGTTCTATTTAAATTTTCTTTCTATATCGTACGGTTTATTAATTAAACGCTTTTGTATAAGAATTAAAATGGGTACGATGTATATATATATATTTATTTATTTATTTATTTAAAAATAATCTTTCTGTAGTAATTACATATTTATTATTAAAAATATGACAATCTAACATCATAGGGTGCGGCAAACTTTTGGTTGAGGATATACTTTTCCTTCATTCCTTCCTTCCTTCCTTCCTTCTTTCCCAGGGTCCCGCCGTCATAGTACGGGGATGGTTCGCTGCTCTTGAACGAGAGAGAGGGGGTTGGCCTCGACCGGGCTGCGGCTGCGGCTGCGGCTGCGTCTGCGTCTGCGGCGCTGCAATGCTGCGGCCTTGACTCTGCGCCTGTCCGATAACTTTCCCCGATGATCCACACCAGACGTACCGACGACAGTGTTGAGCCACCAACACCACCACCACCACCACCACCATCACGACCAACACACACCCATACACCCACGTTTCTCTCTCGAACTAGCAAGATCCTTCTTCTTCGCGTCGCTATATACCAGTAGTGTTAGACAACTATCTCTCTCACTTTCCTCAATACTCTGCTCCTCATAACCCATTTCAAGGATAGTCTGGTGGAAATGTCTTGTCTAACGTGCTCGAGGGATCGGCTTTAATCTTTTATACCTCTTAGTTCGGTTATACTCTCCTTGAGCACGTATCATAAAGTTTATTCTCTATGAGTATTTATTGTAAGATATTTAGAAGGTATTATATATACGTTACCATTGAATTTTAAATGCTTACATGTTAATATTAAATTTAATCCGTCAACTCGTGACGAAGACGGAATTTCAGTTGTCTTTTGATAGAGCATAATCTCGAATGTTTAAGGATGATTTTTGGTGAGACGTCTGCTCTTTTCGTTCTGGCAAACGTGATATTAACGGTCTTCTCTTCCGTCTATTCTTCTTCCTGTATTATGCATGGTCTTTAGGATATTAATATCGCATCGTTCTTTGCGTAGTTCCCGTCCATTTTCTGTCTGGGCTCTTTCCCCTTAATGTCTCTCTCTCTCTCTCTCTCTCTCTCTCTCTCTCTCTCTCTCTCTCTCTCTCTCTCTCTCTCTCTCTCTCTCTCTCTCTCTCTCTCTCTCTCTCTGTGTGTGTGTGTGTGTGTGTGTGTCCCTCCTCTCTCTCAACCACGTTTCCTGCATAATGAATTATATTATCTAGTTGGAAGAAGATAGAATGAAATTCACGAAACAAAGGGAAGTAAAGGGAAGGACAATAGTTTCGTGAATGTTGAATATCACATCACACCAAAAAATTGATTGAAATCGTAAAACAAAATAAAAAGTATATCTTTGGATTAAAGTAAAAATGTACAATTCGTTAATTTTCTATGATAGACTACAAAAGAACTTTAAATACCGAAAGTAATAAAGACATTTTGTAGTCACTGGAGACGAGGATCGGAGACGTAATCACATAGATTGAAGGACTATAAGTCTTTTATTCCCTTCTACGAAGGGGGTGGTACGAATTAAAATGACGAAACAAAACATTCGCACCCATAGAACTATGTTTCGTTAATCGTACGAACATCAGCTCTAACGTTTGCCGAGAACGGTCGGTTCCGTTCACGATGCAGACAATAGTGTGATCAGGACACAATGTGTCTTCCCTACGTTTCCCTTTTCCTCGATTGCTCCAGGGCTGACGTTTCTTTCTCTTCCTCTCCTCCCCATCGCACACACACACTTGCCAGGATAATACTAGCTTTCAAATGGGGTACCGACATTCTATCTTGTTCACTCTTCTCCTCTTCTACTATTTTATTCTTACTACTACCTTTTAAATTTTTAGGCTCGATAAAATGTTTCGTATACTTGAATAACAGTAATGTTAATTTTTTTCCTTTTACAAATCATCAATTCATTTTTAGTTATTTGATTCATCAAATATTATTAGTATAAATGTTTAAATAAATTCGTTCGTCTCTCTCTGTTTTCATTTTCCTTTTCTTTCATTGGACGACTTTCTCTTCGAAGTGTCGAAAAACATTGTATCGTAGTACTCTGTCTCGATTTGTTAGGCTCTTTTCTGTGCGTAAGGCAGGAAAACTAACGCGTCATGGCGAGCGCGCGCGCCTGCAAGACGACGTCAAGCGATCACATTAACTTGATGTATGAGCTTTGCTGCCGAGACACCGTCTGGCCCGAATCCGAGGGTGTCTCGAGAAAATTCGCACGCCTTCGTTTTTCCCCCTTCTAGCCAAACTTTCCTTTCTACCTCTCTCCCATCTTCTTTTTTTCTTCTTTCTTCCCCTTACCCTTCTTTCCCCCCTTATTTTTCTTTTCTTCCTCTCTCGGTTCTGTATCTTTACCATCTCATTGTTTTTGCAATAAGAGAAAGACTAACAAGCCATTTTGGATGGCTCAAAAAGAACCATCTATGTGTCGTATTTTTCGGTTTAGTTTTTTATTTATTTGTTTATTTTTTTTTTTTTCATGCAAATCGAATGAAATTGTAAGAAGTAAAAGTGTGCGAATCATTGTTAGTGTATAAAAAGGACAGCGAAAAAACTATGTTACCTGTGAGAAAGAAAATAAGAATGACGAAGGGGGGAAGAAGTAGGGTTAGTCTTGCATCAAAGGGGATCGCCTGCTAAAGTTCCCTAAACAAAGGAGATCGAAGCTAATCTTTCTCTCTGCTCATCCGGAGACTGCCCGAAAGAACTAGGGGAGAATTTTTATTCTGAATCCCTAGTCCCCTTCCCTTCACCTTTTTAGTCCCTCGAACAAGTGTGATCCGTATGCAATCTGTACCTTCGAAGAAGAGTAAGAAGAAAGGACGGATTATCTATGAAGTAGTAGTAAAAGTATTTTTTTCAATTTATGCACACCCGAGCACCGATAATGGGCTTGTCATAAGCACGAGTATCTTACTAACGGGATTGAACGAGATCGAAAAAATGAAAAATAAAAAAAAAACTAATACGCTAGCTCGTTTCTTCTTGGGAAACGAGAAATCGAATTTTTCCATGACGATACTTTAAGAAAAAAAAATTCAGGCGATAGGAGAGAAATTCATCTGGAATTTCTAGCACGAGTTATCTTTCTCTTTTTTCTTGCTACACGAACAACGAAAGATATCCACGTTGATCTCGCGAGTGGATTCGGTGGAACGAAGAACGAAGCGTGTCGTCACGTTTGCCGCGAGATCAGACCAACGGGGATGGATTGTCTCGTAAGAGACTTTCTTCTAGTCTCACGCGATAAGATTTTTTTTTTTATTCCTTGGCGGAAAATCGACAGAATTGAGAAAAAAAGATCATCTGTCGATGGCGAATTCTTAAAATCGCTTTCGTTTTTCCTAGCCAAGTAAAGAAAGGTAATAGATGCTATTAAATCGAAAGACGAGACCCCTTGAAAGATCGGCTCGCCTTAGATAAGATAAGAACGCGATCGAAGGGAATCGTAAAAGGTGTGAAAGAGAGAGAAAGAGAAGGAGGGGAGGGGAGAGTAACTTAAAGAATTCCAAACGTTAGAGAGCCGATTAAATAACGTGTTACGTGCGTTTGCACGTCCGTCAGAGATCATTAAATTCTTTCCACGTAGACGAAGGACCGGGCCCTTTTCTTTTCCTCGAAGCCCTCTGCTCGTCGTAGGTTAACGTCCCTTTTATATAGCTTTAGAACTTTTGCCTAACGCGAGAGAGAAGAAGGTCTTCTAACGTGTTCCCGTAGAAAGAGGATGAGAAGGAGGAGGAAAATGTTCTGGCAGCGAAAAAAGGGGGCAGGAGAAAACGTTGGCTGAGAAGAAGAAAAAGTGGAGGAAGGAACGGAAGGGTGCGTTTTTGCTCTTTCTCTCTTTCTCCTTTCTCTCTTCTCCAAATCTCATCCTCGACTAGGTTCGGGCTTTGTGACGAAGTAGCAGCGAGACGACGACGTTGCTGCGCCTCGCTTTTCGTCTCGACGTTTCGATCCACTTCCAACGTCGTTCTCGACGACACAACGAGGATATGCCAACGTCGAGGCTGTGTCCCTCACCCCTTTGAGAATTCCGAGATCTATCATCGACATAGCAAGCGAACTAGAGACTTCTTTTATCTGATATTATATCTATGTATTAAATATACGTATAAAGAGTGAATCCTAAATTTGTAACAAGTTGCTTCGAAAATGAATGGGAGGGTGAATATAGAGTGTCGTTGGGATTACATGGTGATCGCGTTAACAACTTTATTCGATTTCGTTCGAAACATTTGTTTCTCTAGTTCTTTAAATAAAATAAATTTGAAGTTTTATAAAAGATAATAATATACAAAAACTTGAAGATAATACATGAAGAGTAGAATTTTAAGACTCATAAATGTCACACGTTTTATATACTATTTAAGATCACTTCTGATCGATAATTTTCTGTTTTCTTTCTTATCGAGCCTATATTCAATATTTCCAATAGTTTCGATAAACAATTTTTGAAATTGTCTATGATCATTTTTTTTCGATTTCTTTGATATCTCCGCTCTGTTATCGTGAGATGCATTTGTAAAGGGTTACGTGACTCACCCGTGTCCTATATATTAGATACATATGATAGATCTATATATATTCTAAGGTAAACACAAGTACACATATGCCTTATCTCAAGTTAACGTGGAAAGTTCGTAACAGCACAGTATAATGAAGATTTATAGAGGGAGCTTAGGTCGGGTCGGATCATCGCGACGGCTTATTGCCGTCCTCAAAAAGTTTTCAAGGTTTAAGCGTTTTTTCTCGTTCTCTCTCTCTCTCTCTCTCTCTCTCTCTCTCTCTCTCTCTCTCTCTCTATATATATATATATATATATATATATATATATATATATGTATGTATGTATCTCCTGCTTTTTCTCTATCCTCGTGACGGCGTCTCTTGAGGGCGGAAAAGGGAGGAGCATGAGTACTGCAGGACAACGCCAGTATATTAAACTTTTTTTATAGACCTCAGTAAGAGGATTCTGTCATATTAAAATACTTGGCCCGCCTTGTTTTCGTTCCCCTTGCACATCCTTATACGCCCTACCGCGCAACTAGACCCACCTGCGCGCCCTTCTCTCTCTCTCTCTCTCTCTCTCTCTCTCTCTCTCTCTCTCTCTCTCTCTCTCGCTCTCGCTCTCGCTCTCGCTCTCGCTCTCGCGCACGCGTACACACACACACACACACACACACACACACACACACACACACACACACATTTTTCCTCCTTTTTCCTCTGTTTTTGATGAACTCTAGACATTTTTCGGAGACCTTACGTTGTATTTTTATCGAATGTCTTTGTTTGTTCATGAACCCTTCGGATTTCCTTTAATCTACAGAAAACTAGGGTTGATGTTACGTCGTTCTTCTCGAAACTCTTGTAATAAAGAAGTCCTTCAACAAAATTTTTAATATATTCACGTTACGATATATTAAATCCAGCAAGCATTTAAGTATTTATCTTCATGCACTTTTTTTTGTAATACAAATTTGGATATATTTTTGATTAAAGTAATCTCAGAGAGATGAGCAATTGAATACGATTAAGAGACACTAGAGATATTCAACGGATTTAAAGGGTAGTGCGAGCAAAATAAATCTCTTTTACGATCACGATAACGGTTTGTCGGGTAGCTTTGTCCAGGGAATCGCGCGGATGAACTCGATAACTCCAGAGATAAGCTACTCTTCGAGGGATTCATAAATGGTAGAGTTTGAAAAAGACAATGAAAAGAAGGAAGAGGGAGAACACCAACAGCGTGTTATACTGGTAAGCCTCGTTTTAATCGAGCAACGCTTCCTATAAGTCGAACGCGGAATGCTACGGCACGTAAGCTCACGGTAGGTGGGCGACACGGAGTAAAAAGAGGTGGAGACTCTGGAGGATAAGAAGAGAAGAGGGGACAAGCAGGATGGGTAGCAGCAGCATCGTATTATATACCTACTCTGCATGCAAATGGTGCGGCGAGTACGACATCGCGTTGTTCCCCGGACGTCTTAAGGCGTTAAGTAATTGCACCGAGAGTAATTCCGGATATGGGTTATCAAGGGGGGAGAAATCGCCGCCATTATCTTCGAGCCTGGCTCCTTTTTCGCATAATCGATGATGCGTACCGTAGGCACCACCTCCTCGATTTCACGTTAGTAGTTACGTGATGCATACTATATTCCTTCTACAAGCTCCTCTGTTACTATCTTATTTGTTGGCTGCTGTTCGTACGATCCTTACATCGATAGCTTTTGCTAAAAGAATACTGACATTGCATAGTTTTCTGAACTCTAGTAATTGATAGATCACTTAATTAAAATAAAAAATAAAAATAAAAAAAGATTCAAGGCACGCTCGAGATGGTTCGAATCGATCAGGAGTTGTCCGAAGAAGTAAAAAAAAACACTAGTATGGGGAAAGAAAAGATGCATGTAGAATAGAGAAAGGAGAGAACGGTCAGGTCGAAAAACGGTCGTCGGTATGGCAGTTAATTACAGAGAGCTCCCCTGCGTGTCATCAGCCAACCTCCATGGTCTTCTTTCTTATCCTTCTCCTCCCATGAGACTGACTCTCGGTAATCGCGCCGTTTTGTCACTTTTACGTTGAGAAAATGAGGAAAAGATCCAAGGAGAAAAGAGCATGAAGTGAGAGAGAGTGAGTGAGTGAGAGAGAGAGAGAGAGAGAGAGAGAGAGAGAGAGAGAGAGAGAGAGAGAGAGAGAGAGAGAGAGAGAGAGAATAAAAGACACGACATTCTGGTACGATACTTTCTCACGCAACTAAAATACGAATAGCGAAACGGTATATATCGACTTTGTCGACTAAAACGAGAGATAGTTGGGTGAACAGGAGATCCGTGTGTTCTTTAAAATCGCGTGGTTTCAACGCGGAAACATTGTTGCAGGTCAGTTAGTCAGTCACGTATCACGTGGCGCATGTTCATTGCCAAAGAATTCGTCGGTGATTTGCGCCGGAGGACGTAGAGAGCGCCAAAAGAAATAAGAAAAAAAAAAAGAGAAAGAAAACATTACGAAAAATCTTAACCTCTTCGATTATTTTAAAAGTTGTCTTCCTTCTTTTCTCTCTCTCTCTCTCTCTCTCTCTCTCTCTCTCTCTCCCCCCCCCT
>OU964964.1:1861936-1882480 GCA_918808275.2 Dolichovespula sylvestris | reverse complement strand
CCCCGATATGCCTGACGTATGACGAGTTCGTATGTGTGCGAACGTGCTTTGAGGATCGTTTTTCAAATAGGTAATAGAAGGAGGGAAGTAACGTCGTTTGAATAATTAAAAGTACGCTGTTTACGTATCGAGGCGACAAGTTTTTTTTTCTTTTTCGCAGCAGTCTTTGGCCTTCGTGGAATTTATTAGTAGTTTATTTTACGAACGCTATTCGATCCACGTATTTTTTTTTTTTTTTTCTTAAAACGGAAATATATGCATCATTAAACGACACAATAAAAATGTTACACGATAACCAAAGAGAGCGTAGAAACTAATAGGTGTAAGACTGATCAAACAACAAAAATAGAACAAAATATAATTAACAGGATGAGAAGCAAACACAATGTAATGATATATGAAATCTACGAGCTCTCTAATATTTTTCGAATCGAACGATGTTTATCTTTTACAGGTTTCCACACAATTCCTTTTACGAGCATCTTTTATATAAACTTTTCAATCGAAGGAAAAGTTCGTTCACGTATATATTATTCCTGTGATCAGTGAACAGTGTTGATGAGCGTGTCGTTCGTCGTTCGTCGTTCGTAGCGTGGTAAATTCGCAACGACGGATAAATATACGATGTGCGTGTATTATATAAGTTGTTTGCAACGCGAGAGGCCTTCATAGTTGCGCGACGCCTAGAACTCCGGTCTCTCTCGGATCTCTTCGCTCGAACGTATTTTTTTTTTATTACGTCTTACGTAATTATAGACGATCACTATTTTATTTTTAACAGAGAGTATTAAACGATGCTTCTAACATCGTATATTTATCCATTAGAACAAGAAAAAAGAAAAAGAAAGAGAGAAAAAAAATTGAGATTTTTAGATCGTTTCAAGTGAAGAATCACTCGATGAAAATCTTTAACTCTTTGTACCCTTATGTCGAGTCATACACTATATTTTTAAATTGCCTGTTTAGATATGCATTATTGTAAAAGGATGGATTTAAGCTGAAATGTTTGGGAAACGACAAATGTTTTTATTAAAATAAAGATATAAACGGTATCTCTATTGTCTCTCAAGATATACGATGTCTTCAATATAAGCAATATAAACATTCCGATAGTATAAAAGAAATGAAACGTCCAGAAATAATCATACATTATAACAAATATATAAGTGATACCAATGTGCGAACTAATAAACGACATCTTATTGTGTTTTTACGTCTAACACAAATGGTGGAGGCGAAATATTTCTTTTGGCAACTTGTAATCTCTTTAGTGAACGAGTATATTTTGTATGAAGAAAAAATTATAAATGAAGGAAGAAAGAACCTATGACCCACAAAAGATTTCGAGAAAGCATTTTATTAAGATTTATTCGTGATTTTCATGTTCTAAACATGAAATTGGAGAAAGGTCTGGAACGAGTATCGAAAATGATCGATTAGATAGAAAGCCTCAATTAATTTTCTTACATTCGAAAGGAAACACAAAGATTGTGCAGTTTGCTCAAATCGAAAAATATTCGGAGGAAGAAGAGAAACCAGTTCTTTTTTGTGAAACGTGCGAAAGAAAATCAAGTTAGAATCCTGGAAATTATTTGAAACCCTTCAAAATTACAAAATGTTATAAAAATATAGACAAAATGGATTTTTATATGTATTTGATTTTTCCTTTATTTACTGATATTGTCTTATTTTTTATTTAAAAGATGTAAAAGCTCCACAAATATAAATAATAATAAATCTTGAGAACTATATTTAATGTAATAAGTGAAGGAAAATTGTTTAAAATGAAATAACTCACCAAGGAGACCGTTCTTTGAAGTAAATTTCAAATAGAACATTTAAAATATTGAAAAGTTGGCAACAACATTTGGCAGTAAAATAGAAAAATAATTCAGAGTGCAGTGTTTATTTTATTATTATCAATCGTCCCTTACACTCTATCATAGCGAAACAAAAGCACTTAAGAATAGATCAGCATATGTGCTCAAAAGAAATGGGGAGGGGGGACTCGAAACGGACAGAAGAAAAATTGGAAGAAAATTTGTCTCCCGATTCGATTAGAATCCGGTTTTCGTTCCTTACGACAGAGAAAAAGAGAGAAACGAAAGTAAAAGAAAAAGAAAGAAAGAAAGAAAGAAAAGAAAGGGCATAAAAGCAAAAGAAAGAAACGAAGGAGGGACATGAGAGGAACCCTCCAAAGGCCGACACACAATCGCGATTAATTTTCTATCGAGACCGTAGATTTTCGCGACCCCTCGGAAAAGCGTTTTTCGTAGAAACGACGATGGCTTCTCGTTGTTCGTTCGTCTCCCCGTCCTGTCTCGCAATCATCCACCACCACCACCACCACCTCAGAGTCTTGTTACGCCCTCGCTCACGATATATTCTTCCTTTTCATTGTTGATCGGTAACCGGTAACCAACGAACGCGTCCTGGCATTGCCTTCTCGACATTCCCATCACCTTCCCACCTCCGATCTCTCTCTCTCTCTCTCTCTCTCTCTCTCTCTCTCTCTCTCTCTCTCTCTCTTTCTTTCTTTTACCCTCTTTTCACGCTCTTTAGAAGCATTGTCGTTTGACGAGGGCCTGTCATCCTTCTGTCGTTCCGTCTCCCTTTTCCTTTCTCTTTCTCACACACAGGACACTGTCAAAAATGAATGACAGCGGAGAACACGAACGGCCATCATCAAAACCATAACGATAGGATGGTTGCCTTAATGTGCCTCGATGAATTCGATTTGACGACAAGAGTTACAAGGGTTCCTTCTCCTTCCAGCCCTTCTCTCTCTCTCTCTCTCTCTCTCTCTCTCTCTCTCTCTCTCTCTCTTCACACTCTGCTAGAACGGAAACGATCGTTTGATTTCGTGTGAATGTGACACGATTTCACGTTTTCGATGTGCCTACTTTAGAGAGAGGAGGGAGGGAGGGGGGAGACGATGGGTGGAGTTATCGATGAAAGAGGGAAAGATGGAAAGAAGTTGAGAGCTGTAACCATAGAAGCTGTTCACCCCCCTTCCTCTCCCTCTCTTTCTCGCTCTTTTTCGCAGGATCGACAGGTTCGAAGGGATCTTTCGTAGGAGGACTGTTGCCTGGTGGTGTAATAGTGAGTATAGTAGTGGTGATTGCGATGGCACTGCGCCGGATTTTCTGCGCTGAAGGAGCGTGCGACGTGAGCTTTCAGGCAATTTCTCATCCGTGCAAGTCACGTCGGAAACGTTCGCGAATACGTCAGCACGACGTCGTGCACTGATTTAGCCACGTTCCCTTCTCCTTCCCTCCCCTCTCCCCTATCGTCTTTTTTCGTTCTCCTTTCTGCCACCCTCCCCCCATCCCCTCTCATCTTTCTGTCTCACTTTCGGTACTTTCCTTGATCTCTCCTCCTGCCGTTAGGGTGTCTCATAAGAACGCATCGCGAATTGGTTTGGTAAGGCAGGGTTGATTCCAAAAGGATAGGCCGCCGGAAGTTTGTTCCTTTTTTCTTTTATTTTCTTTCTTTTTCTATTTTTTTTCTTCGTTCGGTCTCTAATTACATGATGCTGAAAGTATATTTTTGGACTTGTATAATTATATGCGTATGTATTTGAGGTCAGAGAAAATTAGAGGCCTTCCTTCATCTCAATACATCTTTTTCTCTAATAATTATACAAAATCGAAGTACTATTAAAATTATCAAAAATAATGTGTTCAGTTTTTTTTTTTTTTTTTTACTTTTATTGTTTTAAGAAACGATGTACCAGTTAAACGTTCGTAACGGGCGAATGAAATTCATTCAGATTCAGTGAATCGATATTATTTAATATCTGCATGCCGGTTTCCTCCCTATTCGAGAGTTTCCGTTAAAAGAGCATACTAAAAAGTATCATCAACCTCGAAAGAAATTTTTCGTCAAGGCGATTCGTTTATAAAATGTTAATTTCTCTCTATCTCTCTCCCTCTCCCTTTTCCTCTGCCCCGTCTCAGATTGACCATTCTGATCCAACCAGTTATTCATAGATGACTCGATAGGGAATCTCGTTTTACTTCACGGTTCTTTTATTCTTTCCACCGGCGACCCATTCCACTCTCTTGTACATAGTTACCTATGTACATGGCACACACACACACACACTTATACGTATGGATTCTCTGAAAATAGATTTTTAAAATACATTTTTTCAATTAAAATTGTAATATGAAAATAAATTTTTCGAGCAGGTCTCGCAAATTTGTTTTTTGTCGATCGTACGAAAAAGTCTCGGATTTAGATATGCGGGAATTTACGAGCGGTGTCAATTGGTTGCGAGAAATGTTTTGTCAGTTTCACGTGTGTCGTTCGCCGAGTGAACAACCGGTTTTCAAGTTGACGATGCCTCCTTCGGGTACGTTAAAGTTTTACCTTTTCGATCGTGAGCTCTCCTTGATGGTGGTAGTAGTAGTCGGTCAGCTTTGCCTTTTGTGTGAAAGAAAAGAGCGAATCGTTCCAGGTCATCCGTTCTCTCGTCCCATCGTAAAACACCGTGACTTTTTTTTGTTACTTCATCGATGATTGTATCTTACCGGTTTTTTTTTTTTTCTTAATACTAATAAGTAAACCTGTAGAGGTTTAGAAATCAACCGAAACCGTTACTTTCTTCAAGAAAGTATCCCTTGGGCCTTTCACAATTAGTGATCCTGGCTTAATCAGTCATTGAGCTGGTACTACGTCGTTGGCCATCAAGACGAGACGATTTATCTTCCGGTAAAGTAATTCGTAAAGAAGCGTGGTTGTGTGTCGTTTGTGTGTAGGTACATATATAGATATCCATTTCTGGAGAAATTCGTCTTGTCTCACTATTCGAGTTTCTGGTAATCTCTTTAATGAGAAGAATCTTCCCTTATACCAAAGTGTAAGGGTAGTAAGTGGTAGGAGAGAGAGGTGGGGTGGGGGGAGGGAAATGCCTCTCCGGCAAATCCAATAAGCGGCTATCGGATACGCTTGTCTACTTTTCGAAGAGATGAAATTCGTGACCGAAGGATCGTGTGCCTGTGTTGTAAGAAAGAAAGAAAAAGATAGAGAGAGAGAGAGAGAGAGAAAGAGGGAGGGAGGGAGGGAGGGAGGGAGAGAGAGAATCTCATTCTCGTGAAATCCCGAAAGAGTCCCGAATTGAGCCGGAACGAGTGGCAGGTGCGCGACTCACGAATGGGAGGGTATACGAGACCCTTAATACGCTATTTCATCGCTCATAATCCTTCCCCGTTACCCGATGCGCGTCCCCTCAGTGCGTCCCTTTGAATGAAGAATAGTCCTATCGATGACTGTATCCTATTTCTTACCTACCCTGTCCTTCTAAACCATTCTCTCAAAAATTTGAACAAAGTGAATGAAGTTTGCGGGATTGACTGTTTGCTTATGCCTGCGAGAAAACAAACCCCCTTTTGAATCTTGGGTAGAAAAAACGGTATATTTGGTGTCTCTATGTAACAATCAAATATTGACCGGACGTTCAATACCTGTAATCACCTTTTCCTTTTCTTGCCCTCTTTTTTTCTATTCGTTTAATTAAAGCAGAGTCATTGTTGTGTCGTCGTCGTCGTCGTCGTCATCGTCGTCATATCTCTGTGATTAATGTACAGGAAAAATGTTCAGATCCGGTTGGTGCCCCCGGTCGGTTAGCAGGAAACTTCTCGAGGGGTAAGAGAAAAGTAATAGTATTTTCTTACTCATCGTTAATCGTTTCGTCTATTTTACTCTGTTCTTTTAAGTGGGTATCGCGATAACGTTTCTTTTGTTCCTCCTTTGTCTTATCATCTCGGTGCAGTCAATAGATTAGCACGGTTATTCGATTAACGAGAAAGTTCGTTTCTCGAAGTCGGTTTACGAGGGTCGTGTTGTAGGATTAGAAGGGAAAAAGATGATAGAAAGTTTTCTTGGTTTCGCTTTAGGAGACAACACAGTTTCTCTTTATCGGTTTGCCCGTTAGAACTCTCGCGAAGCTTTAAAAGGACAAACATATAAAGCTTTTTCGCACATTCCTCGTTTTTCTATGTTGTTTCAATCCTGACACGCTTTTCCTCTCAACGAAGGATTTCGAGATCGTTACTTATCGTTACGACGAGTAGCGTTACAACCGATCTTTCCGAAAAGCATTTTGATGGATACGTTTATAGAGTTATCGATTTCGAAAAAGAAATTCGACGATCGAGTTATCGTTACTTGGAGGTCTTCTTGTATGCACAAAAACGTCAGGAAATTTTTTTTTATATTCGATGAACCTTTCAATTTCCTGCCTTGTTAATCGATCATTTTACTGAGCGTTTCGACACACGAGCAGACTGTTTAAATAAAAGTTTAGTAATGGATGACGTAAAGCAACACAGAGAGAAGACAAAAGAGGGCTCCCTTGTCGACGAAAATGGCAACCATTCAGCACTTCCACTATACTACCCTCCCTCTTCTCTTATGTTCGTACAATATCAAACTTTCTCCTGATGCCAATAGTATTGTTATTTTTTTCCGACATCGAAAGAAGATCGATTTTCGAGGATTCTCCTTATAGAAAGGAGAAAGAAAAATTGTTCCGAAATTTTTGAAAGAATTATCCTTTTTCTCTTGCATTAAGAACCATCAAGAGAAGAAAAGTAAAATCGAGTTTAGCCAAGAGCAAACAGGTTCTCGCGTTTTTAACCACCTCTCTCTCTCTCTCTCTCTCTCTCTCTCTCTCTCTCTCTCTCTCTCTCTCTCACTTTCCAACCTTTCGAAGCATCAGAGAGAAAACAAGAAAAAGGAAGACGCCGAAGGGCGATAGGTGATGGGTGGTACTGGAGTGCAAAGGGTCTCGTTTAATGCCTCGAAGCAAAATTCGCGAAATACTTGAGCAGCTGCTTCTCTCTCTCTCCCTCCCCCCCTCTCTCTCTTTCTCTCTCTCTCTCTCTTGTTACAGACCCTCTCGATTCGGGCCATTTTCTCGCTCCTCGTTCTGTGACTCGCCACACCCCTCTTTCATTCCGGATCCTCCATTTCCGCAGCTTGCTGCGTCTTCCCATCCTTTCTCTATTTCCCTTCTCCAGCAAAGTCTTCCGGCGGTCCGCACTTCCGTCGACCTCACAAACCGCATTCACATTCCGCTACGATCTGCAATTTTGTCCATCTTTTTTCTTTTTCCGTTTTCCCCTTTTTCCCCCTTTTTTTTTGTTACCAAGCCACCAAAGTGATAGAAAATATTATTGGCAGTGATGAATCATCGTCAATTAATCTACGTGATGTTTCCATAAACGAATGATTGGCAGAACAATAGAACAAAATCGTTTCAAAATAAAATAAACTTAATTTTTACCTTCAGTCAATTAGTAATAAAATTTGAAGCCCAAAAAATGAAGAGTATATATTATTATTAAGAATTCAACAATGAGTCATCGACTTTGAATCAGCTGTGGATCGTTTGTAATATACCAAAGAGGAAGCGAGTCCTATAATTAGGTAATTCGTTGTAGTTTCCGTATAGGTCGGATATACGATCAACAAAAATGCTGGCCCGGAAGATCGTTTTCTTTGGCCGAGGGATACGCCAAGAAGGGTAACATCGTTACACCATGAACAGGTGTAGCTTTAAAAAGGGTCTAAACTAAAGAGAAAGAAAGAGATATATATATATATATATATATATATATATATATATATAATATAGAGAGAGAGAGAGAGAGGGGGGGGGGGTAGGAAGGGAGAGGAGGAGGGTCGTTGTACCTGTGACACAATGGATTTCAATAATAGGGGAATTCGTTTCGCCTGATTGATCGATCGTGTTGATCTTGCTCGACACTTCTCGACAATTTTATGACAATCTAAACGTGTCTCTCTCTCTCTTCGTTCTTTGTTGCTTTCTCTTTTTCGCTATCTCCCATTTTTAAATTCCTTTCAATCTCATTGTTCTCGAAGGAGAATGATTAATTATGGACAAATTTTATGAAAAATTTGTGATTTCTGTAATAAAAATAACAAATTGGAATACGCGGAGATAACAAAGAATTAAATAAAGGATCAAGAAAATTTAATCTTTAAATTTGATCTTTAAATCAAAGAATCAAATCATGGATAAAGAAAATCGATCTTCGCCGACCGATAAACACGAAAGATATGACAGAGGGAGGAGGTGGGTTAGGATAGTCGCACTTTACTCGTTTCATTTTCACGCCCGATCACGCGCGGGAAAAGAAGAAATGACATTACATCTCGTGGTGGTGATTTTCTTCAAATATAAATTGCTTTAATTTTAATTTTTCGAAAAACACGATATCAATTTTATTTATGAATTTATGATGGTATTATTAAACCATACGATAGAGAAAATTTCTCGAAAATTTTCATAGTTCTCAGCGATCGAAAAAAAAAAAATATATTCGATCGAGTTGTCGAAATGTCGGCGCAATTTTCGCGCGGGCGTCGAAGTTTCGTAAATTTTTATGTGCGCGTGCATCATCGTGTTTGTAGAAAAAGAGGAAGAAACGAGATTTTAACGCCCGGCTTCTATTTTTTCTTCAAATGTCGGCAGCTTTGTAACAGAAAGAAAGAAGAGATATCGCAAGAATGAAATAAAAACGATGAACTTTTCTTAATAGCCTTTCGTTTATCTCGCCGCCTCTTCTTTTGAATATCAAAGGTACACACGGCACTTGATTCTGTCACGTTACGAGTTCGAACGATATACGAACGTCTACGAAACGAGAGAGAGAGAGAGAGAGAGAGAGAGAGAGAGAGAGAGAGAGAGAGAGAGAGAGAGAGAGAGAGAGAGAGAGGCGTACGAGGAACTCGTGAACTGCTCGACGATTATCAACTGTGTGTGTGCGCGCGCGTGCGTGCGCGCACACACACTTTCGCCATTTCTTGGCACGAAAATTATTACGGCTGAGGTCATTAAACTTACGAACGCTCGCAAAACGCGTAGACGCCGGCAAGATATTGACTGTAAATCCTTTACCGGGTTGCCTTTTCGTTACGCCGCTAAAATCACTGGAATGTTCTCCATCTTTCTCTCTCCCTCACTCTCTTTCTCACATAGGCATACTACACATTTCCCCTTATTCTAGCGCTTCTACACGTACGAAACATACTCCTAATAACGAAATTATGATTTACTCTCGTCATTCGAGGCTTTATTGCAATCGATGAAGAGATCTTCGTTTTCTTTTTATCCTTTATTTTTATATACAGAATGTTTCGTAACGTACGTATATATGAGACATACAATTTCTTGGGAAAAGCTGAAATTCATAAGCGTAGACATTCGACAATACATTTTGTGGCTTGTTTTTTTTTTTTTTTTTATTTTCGCATTGTAAACTATATTGTAAATTTTGTAAATTTTATTTCACTTCTCATTAATATGTCGATCGCTAAATTATTTCAACACAAATCGATATACTCGTCTATTAATATTCATAATTTTTTTAAGCATTAGATTTCGAAAGATCTAAATAAGTACTCGTCATAAGTTTCATATTAGACATTGCTCTTATTAGGAAGTATTCTTTGAATTTTTTAAACGTTATACATAAAGAAACCTTAAAGATGATTGAAATGAAATTTATACAATTAAATACCTATATATAACCCCCTTCCTTCATAGCATTCAACATGTCAAATTCGTGCACTTGTAAAATTTAGAAGTTCCATTCGTGATTTATTGCTCTATAAGTATATTTATCCAGAGCTCCTGAATGTTATTCCTCGTTTTTCTTTTCCTGCGCGACCTTTTCTTCGATTTTTTATTCATATATTTTTTTTTTATTTTTTTTAATTCTTTTTTTTTTCTTTTTTTTTTTTCTTTTTTAGTAATATTATTATTAGCATTTCCTATAAGATACGAGCGAAGGTGTTATCGTTTACGCTGCGCACTGTAGACGTGTCACGCGTTTTATTATTGCGCTTTATGACGTTTAGTCGAGCGTGAAAAGTAAATCAACGTCGGGTCCAGGCCATATAATATCGTATGTGTGCACGTAGGTACTACATGTACGTAGGCACACGTTTATAGAGGAATATTGTATAATATGCGCAGCGGGTCACGCGCACTTTACTTCACGGCCTTTTCTTGTAGGCGCTTCACGGACGATATATCTTGGGCTCCTGCGAAATGCTCTCTCTCTCTCTCTCTCTCTCTCTCTCTCTCTCTCTCTCTCTCTCTCTCTTTCTCTCTCTCTCTCTCTCTTGTGCACAAACCTTAGAATTTCTTTATTCCCTGTACTACTCTCAATGAAGTCCTTACAATACACGCGTGTGTTACATCGATCTTGAATATATCTCTATGTAAGAAGAAAAGAAATTAATATTAGAAAAAGAATAAATCGAATATCTAACGAAAGCACTATAATAATCGTCAGTTATATCAGATTAGCATAAATTTTGATCAATTAACTAACAACTTTCCCTGATCGATCTTTTTTTTTCTGTTGCAGGTAAATAAGAATACCCGGAGTAGCATTTCTTTCTTCGGAGTCCCTTCTACCCTACGACGAGCGTGTCAAGTAAAAAAGAGGAAGAGAAAAAAAGTACTTTCCTACTTTTACAGATGGTGGCAGACGCCTTTCTTTGTGCTCATCGTCGTAGATGTCTTCGTCTTTAGCGTAGGTGTAGGTGGGAGCTGAGTTAAAGCGGATTTTATCGCACAGCGTGCCGACTTTTATCGAAAATGCCGTTCTCGTCGTCCTTAACACCCCGTTGGGGACGAAGAAGCCGTGATTTATATGAGGGTGATCGTCCGTCGTAAGCCTCTCGCGTTAGAATCGATCGAAGCACGCGAGCTCAGAGGGTGGTGGACACGTGAGCGAGAGAGAGAGAAAGAGAAAGAGAGAAAGGGATAAAGATAGGGTGCCTCTGGTCACGTCGCCAC
Source organism: Dolichovespula sylvestris (assembly GCA_918808275.2). Taxonomy (NCBI): domain Eukaryota; kingdom Metazoa; phylum Arthropoda; class Insecta; order Hymenoptera; family Vespidae; genus Dolichovespula; species Dolichovespula sylvestris. The sequence continues at coordinate 1,871,640 of OU964964.1, read as the reverse complement.
GAAATTAGATCGTTCGGAGTCTCTCTCCGAATCGAGATTTCGGGGAAACAATTTACACGAATCGTGTTCGTGAGAATTAGCTTTGATTAACCACCGAAGTAATCGTATTTTCAATGCGAACCATTGCCATCATCGCATTGTCTAGTTAAATATTTGAGAGACAAGCATCGTTTGCCATCTACCACGGGGATGCGTAATTAATTCGCTTTGATTAATTTACTGTTTATAATCGCTTTGAAGGTTAACGAACGGATTGTAACGTGCATTCTGGATATTTCGAAAGCTTCCAATTAAAAATGTTCACTTTGTCATTGGTTCTTTCAGATAAAAAAAAATCCCTTAACGATAATAACAAAAACGAAATAGGAAGATTTATATTTATCGTAATGATGATAGAAACTAGCGTAAAAGCCAACACGAGTCTAATCGCGTTTGTCTAGGTCAGTCGATGGCGATGCTAGTTGTTGGTAAAGAGTAAAGACGAAAGAGAGAGAGAGAGAGAGAGAGAGAGAGAGAGAGAGAGAGAGAGAGAGAGAGAGATCGACGGCCGTCACTTAGAAAATCTTTCGATGTATACGCCAGTGCAGTTGCAAGAGACAGCGGCAACGACCGACTTCAAGGTAGCAAAGCAACCAGTGGGGAGCTTATATAAGTTGTTTGGAGGTCTGCTCATACTCTAGAAACCAAGTAGGAACGAGATGTGATGGGAATTAGAGACAGAGAGAGGGGGAAAGGGAGGGGGAGTGAGAGAGAAAGAGAGAGAGAGAGATAGTTTATTTATGAAAGAGAGCGAAAAAGATCGAACGAGTTTACGTTAACCATGCATCTACATACTTCTTGCTATCACTCCCGCGTGATTCCTTAAGCATAAAGTCGATAAAAGTAGTTTATGCAAAATTCCTATTTATCGTTTAGCCGAGTAAGCCAGATATTTATAAACGACAAACAATCTCGATATTCTTAGTATTAAATCACGATATTTTATTTTGTGATCGTATATGTATGTACCTGATGATAACGATTTTTTACATCTGACGTACATATATTACGTGAAAAGATCCTATAACTATTCGACATCATAATTATATTTTTCAGCTTTAACGATTTAATCGTAGACCTGATTTAATTATTTAATAATAATAATAATAACAGAAAAAAAACACGTCAGATCAACATTGTTAACACGAATAATAATTAAGAGTAAAAAGTCCGTATATATTTTGTTTGGAAAATAGACGAAGAGAAACAATCTTCTAATGGGGTAACACCGAAGAATGATTTTCGTACCGTTAATAGATTTCACGCCAGAAACACACGTCGTGGTTTAATTTACAGGAAATCCTTGAGTGGCCATCGATTTCCATTTAAGCAAGGGAGATCCTCGCTCTCGTAAATGCTAGTCGAACCGATCCCAACGGCGGTCTAATTACTCCGCATGTACTACGAGATGCGATTTACGCGATCCACAACAGTATTCTCTATCTCTCTCTCTCTCCCTCCCTCCTTCCCTCTCTCTCTCATCCACTTTCTCACATGTATATACATAAATGCACGCTCGCATATAATACAGTTTCATAAACTCCATAGGCTTTCTCGAAGTTGCATCTTTAAGGCGAGCGGTTAATTGAAACTTTATCGTGCTTCTCACGACACGTTGTATGAAAGACCATACTCTCCGGATCTTCTTCATTTCTCTCATTTAATTTTCTCTTTCCTTTAACTATCATTTACGACAACAGTTCGTATTTTAAAGTACTTCAATCGAAGTTGTTAAATTCGTCTTTACATTTTAATATATTATTATGTATTATCTCTATGTAATTTAGTCACAGGGCAAGGTTCGCACGAAGGGATCGAGAGTGTTAAAATGCTTCGTTCCCTTTGAAGCGAAGACCTTTGATGATGCTGCTCTCTTTCTCGCACGTATTACACTTACAGAAATATCGGAATATTTTATTTTCACTTTTTTCGTACTGCTCCGATCTTTAAAGGCTTTTTCTTTCTTTTTTTATGGGGATAAATGGAACCAATCGAAGGGGGTTCGACATTTTATAGCTAATTTCGCAAAGCTCTCTCGTACCATTTTTTTCTTTCCTCCTCCTCCTCCTCCTCCTCTTTAATTTCCTCCCTCCGATGGTCTTTATTACCTTCCTACATCAACGACTTCGCGATCTCTTTCGACTACTTTTATTCGACGAACTTTCCGATCCGAGAGGACGTCGTCGATGCTCGTCGAGGACCACGGAGACCCTTCGCATCGGGGCATTTAAATGCAAATACACTTTTTACTTATATTTATATGCAAATACATTTTCCCCTTAGTCGATCGGAGATGTGCGTGCGAGCGCGCCGCGCGAGTGTGTGTTAGAATGTGTGATACGTACGAGTCGAGTTTCTTGAAGTACCAGCTGAAGATAAGATTTCGAGAGAGTCAGTTGTACCGGTAATATAGGTTGTATCGTAAATGCGTGCGAGCGAGAAAGAGAACGAGAGAAAAAGTCGAACTTTTACGTCTTGCCTCTTTCATTAACAAAAATCCCCGAACGTCATTTCTGTCTTATTAAAAGGCTCGACCGTTATGTGGACTTCATTTTTTATTTCGCGATAGCGTGCACAAAGCAACTACTTCACGAATTCGATATAAGTTCTCAATTAACGCGCATGATCTTTTTTTTTTTTATTTTAATTTTCATTTTTATTCTTTTTTTTTTTTTATTTTCTCTTCCTTTTTTTTTTCTTTCGAAGAATACATATAATTCAGTATTATCTTAACAATTTAATTTTTTATTTCGTCGGAGCAAATCTCACTTTGTCGTCTTTGAAATTGACGCATTTATCTCGTTACTTATTAATCGCTTGACTTTTCTTTCATCCAGTCTCGATCGGGTTTGGATGCGGATACATTTGCATTATTTGGAAGAGTAAAACAACAAGCAACGACTTCGAAGTTTCGAAGTCGCGTCTACTTGTAGGAGGGGGAGAAGTGAGAGATTCCATCCAAGCCGGACCGACTGTAGCTTGGGGGAGGTCAAAAAGTTTTTATGAGCATTGTGTTATAGGATCGATATCCTGTTATGGGAGATTATAATCGAAAAATTATAATCATTTTTGGTACTTTAATTATAACTTAACAAAGAAAATTTATGAAGTACGAATCTCAATGGGGAAATAATTTTGATCGAAACAATCTCTCATTTCTCTTACTTATTTCATCTTTGTCAAAGATTTTAACCAAAGTATCTATCGGAGATTTTAAATGGGAGAGAGAGAGAGAGAGAGAGAGAGAGAGAGAGAGAGAGAGAGAGAGAGAGAGAGAGAGAGAGAGAGAGAAACAATGAGTACGTCAAGCTGTTTGTTCTTGACACATCTCATCTTGGGTGCCGACAAGAGAGCCGTTTCTTTCTCACTGCTTCTGTTTCTCGTCCTCGAATTTATTTCTCTCTCACGAGAAAACGACAGAAGAGAGAAAGGGAGTATCTGTGTAATCGGAAAGTTGTCAGGCGCACATCGTGGTACCCTAATGGAATTTGAATGTCGTTAGTCGGACTAACGGGCCGTGAGGCCAGGATACGACCTTATCCCGTTCCACGTCATTCTCTCCTCTCTATCTCTCTCTCTCTCTCTCTCTCTCTCTCTCTCTCTCTCTCTCTCTCTCTCTCTCTCTCTCTCTCTCTCTCTCTCTCTTTCTCTCTCTCTCTCTCTCTCTCTTTATCCTCGTCTCGTTATAGGGCTCGTCGTTTCGCCCTTCGGGATAAACCTTCATCTAGGCGCTAAGTTTATTGGGGCGCGAAAATGGATCTCCTTTTCCTACAAAGTTCGAGAACTCCAAGTCGATTGATGATCAATTAATCTATGACAAAAACAAACTATATAACCATCGTTACGTTTTTCGAATTAAAAATAAACCGGACAAATTTTCATATATCAAGTGGATTGTAATTGAGAAGATTTCAAATACGACATTTACCTTCTTTCCGTGTAACATTCAAACATCTCTGTAGAATAATACGAAGGACAAGGGTAGCTAATCATGAGTTTTTCTAGAGGATTAACTTGTTATTTGAAGACGAAAATAGAGAAAAGAGATACAACTACCATCGAGGTCATCGATCTTTTCTCTCGAGGCAAGAAATTCTTCGTTGTTCGAGTTAACCGCGTCAATTTGACATTTTAGAAACCGCGATGGTTGGTCACGTTTAAAGTTTACGTTTAGAACCTTGATTCTCTTCTTGATTTATCGGTTTATCCAGCTCTCTCTCTCTCTCTCTCTCTCTTTCTCTCTCTATCTGTATCTCTATCTCTATTTTTCCCTCCTTACTCCACTCCTCTACTTTACGATTTCATTGTTCACTCTAGGAAAGGCTGCTTCACGTTTATGAAATTCAAGAGACGATGAATGTGATTTAGGCTGTGTTTGTTGGTCGGTTCATTCGGATTGTCTCGTGCGTGCTCGATGTCATATTCCCTTTCATCGATTATGCAGCCGAATTTATATTTATGAAACATCACACGTTGCTCGCGTCTCGGGAATCTTCATTCTAATAATAGATGCCGCTCTACGATGCACCTTGGATCCACGTTCTCGTGATCTTCTGCGATCTTCTCCTTCAAATCGATGCCTTCAATTTTACATAACTCCTGGGAAATCAAATCTTTCTATTATGACAAGAAAATCCTTATTATATAGATATCTTTTGCGCATTGATGTTACTATTCTAAACAATTTTGATATTTCTGCATGTACAAAATTAATCGAGGAATATTGATCGGGAAAAATTTGAAAATTGTTTATTGAAAAGAGAAAGAGACGGAAATTCGAAATTATAAATATGTAGAGAGCTCTTTCTTTAACGGAATATCCGTACTCTTTTGAACGCGAATTTTCTTCCCGTTATTTCTTCGAGCGAGAACGAATGGGCGCACGTTGTTTCATCGACGTTCTCTCAGTCGGAGAGAGGAAGAGAGGAAGAGAGAGAGAGAGAGAGAGAGAGAGAGAGAGAGAGAGAGAGAGAGAGAGAGAGAGAGAGAGAGAGAGAGAGAGAAGAGAAAGGAGAGAAGAGAAGAGAAGAGAAAGGAGAGAAGAGAAAGAAAAGAAGAGAAAGAGGGCTAACTGGCTGGCTGGTTGTTCGGTTGTGGCTTCTTCCCACGAAGAAAGAAGCGAGTACGACGTTTCGTCGTGCGAAAAACTCGTCTGATGTGTCTTCGCGCCACCCAGTCAGTTGCGCTTATCTTTTTCTATGCTCCCCTTTTACCCTCCCAAACCTCCCACTAATGTTTCTCACGTGTTACTTCAGTTTTCTCGACAGATCAGCTCGATCAAAAAAAAAAAAAAACGCTGGAGCTTTCTTTTTCTCCTTTATCCCTTTATATCGTTAATGATACAATATAATAAAAAAGTACATATATCGACCCGAAATCGTGTTTATATAATAATGCATGGATGTTGCAACCTATACGTGATGTTAGCTCGTTATGGCATATCTATTACGCGGCGATCCACAGCTCGAGGGGCTTTTCACCGTTGATTGGTAACGTCGTATTAATTACCCTGATGAAACTATGTAATACACGTTATAACGGACTAAAATATAAACAAATATGTATTACGATTATCGGTAGATGTCCGATCGAGCTTTTATTATTCCCTGTAACATTGTGATCTAGACACAATATCCATATAGCAAATCGAACGAAATATCATTGTTTTAGAGTACCGATGGTCATCGTCATATTTCATTCTTACACAAACATATTTCTCATGGATATACACAGTGGGTATAAACTTATATCATGTAAAAACGATTTCTATTTAAAAAAAAAAAAAAAGAAAACGATTAATTTCCCCCCCTAATCATAAAATCAAAAAATTTATATTCCACTGTGGTTTCTACTTTCACGATATAATATTAATCGTTATTATGAATAACGATTGAATTGGTTGGAATTGACGATTCGACGAGAGGGAAATATTTTCAAAAAAAAAACTACCCGTTATCCGGTGAAAATACTTACACATGTAACATTATTATTGCATCGGCTACACCCCGGTACTTCGGTCGCTATGCCAAGTTCTTGACTTTGCGATATGTCCAGTCTGGTGGGAGGTAGACACTACATATACACATGTACGCACGGATGCACGTATATTGCTACTTTTCCTCCCTCTTTACTCCCTCCTCTTTCTACCCACACACGATCTGCACGCGAAGGCTCACTCTCCTCCCTCCCTCCCTCCCTCCCTCCCTCCCTCCCCTCCCCTCCCTTTCTGTCGCAAATCGCACGTGAACACTCACGTACGTACGCACGCACGCATGTACGTACGTACGTAACTTCTCTCTCTCCTCCCCTCTCCTTTGCACGAGCGGGCCGATCCTTCGCCTCGATTGTGCACACTGCACCATCGCATCGCCGAGCTGGAGGCCAATGGCCTTTATATTTCTTGAGCGCCGCCAGTGCCGACGCCAATGACGCCGCCAATGATGTCGCACACACAACGCGAGATTCGTTATCGATGTAAAAGAAAAAAAAGAAAAAGAAAAAAAAATTACTCGTCATTTTCTTTTTCTTCCATCTTAGTCCGCGCCATCTATAATCTTTGCTTTCCCATTTGGAGATCAGGTATAAAAAAAAAAAAAATAAATAAATAAAAATAAAAAAAAAAGAAAACGTACGTTAACGTAATCGTTATTTTACCCGAACAATAGAAAAGATAGAACTAAAAGCACGGATTTCGATTATTTATGTTTTTTTTAACGTTCTAATCGATCGAATCTCGAGTATATTGTTGTGTGAGTACTATTTTCTTCTTCTCTTTGGTTGTTACTATTAGAACGATTCATAATCATCGAGGAAGCCGAAAAGTACTCCTCGACTTCTTTGTCCAAGATCTCGGCCAGCTTTTTTACTCTCTCTCTCTCTCTCTCTCTCTCTCTCTCTCTCTCTCTCTCTCTCTCTCTCTCTCTCTCTCTCTCTCTCTCTCTCTCTCTCTCTCTCTCTCTCTCTCTCTCTCCCTCCTTTCTTCCTCCGTCTCATTTCTCTTTCTTCTTCCCGCTTCTCTTGAGCTTCTATCAGGAAACCGGTCCTACCGTTTTCTTCGACGATGGAGATCTGGCCGAGCAAGAGGGAAAAGAGCGCGAGAGAGCCGCTCCCTCCACGCGATTAAACGTCATCTTCCATTTCAGAAGCGGCCTGAGGATTTTCGAGAAAGTCGGAGAGAGAGAGAGAGAGAGAGAGAGAGAGAGAGAGAGAGAGAGAGAGAGAGAGACTTCGATGAGGGATTAACTTGAAGCGTGGAAGCTTTCCCTGCTTTTCTTCAAAAGAAGAAGGGTCCTTCGAGACGGTTGTCTTTTTTTGCATTTAATTCGTATTTTGGACAAAGAAAAGACCAGGATGCGGAAAAAAGAGAATATAGTTTTTTTTTTTTTACTTAACAATAAGCGTGTACTGATCTTTTTAGAAAGAGGAAGCTTTCCTCGGAACTAACGAACAATGTATGTATACAAGAAAAATAATAAATATAATGAAACCGATGTGACGAGAGTGAGTGAGTGAGTGGGTGGGTGGGTGAGTGAGTGTCGCGTGTGTGTGTGGAGAGAGAGAGAGAGAGAGAGAGAGAGAGAGAGAGAGTGAGAGAGAGAGATAGAGATAGAGAAACAGAAGGGGAAGGAAAGAGAACGAAACACATCCATATTACATTAACTTCGAAGGATCTGTAGTTGAAATGAATCTCTCGCCCACGTCGATTGCAAATTCTCTCTCTCTCTCTCTCTCTCTCTCTCTCTCTCTCTCTCTCTCTCTCTCTCTCTCTCTCTCTCTCTCTCTCTCTCTCATACGTTTCACGATCGTGTGAGTCGACGACTATCGGTGTCTAGAAATAAAGTCAACTCAGAAATAACTGCGTATCTTCCCGTTCACTACCATCTCTCTGTGGTCTCTTCAACGTATACGCACGTCGCATCATCTGCTGCTATCTGTATTTTCTCTCTCTCTCTCTCTCTCTCTCTCTCTCTCTCTCTCTCTCTCTCTGTCTCTATCTATCTATCTCTTTCTCTCTCTCTCGTTCTTTCTCTGTTCGTATCTATTTATCTCCTGTTGAACCCCTCGACCCGCCTTTTGCTCAAGTCTCGGGGGCAATATCAATGGAGCTCGCTGTTCTCTTCGTCGACTTGCCATTTTCAGAATCCTTTTATTAACGGAAAAAACAAATCGTTTTCCGTACATTAACCAACGGCGAAATCAATGGATCGAGCGCGGTATGAACTGTCAATGAAACTACTTTCGAAATACCGTTCCCTATCGATGGTATAAGCCGTCCTTTATCTTTCTCGTTCGTTACTAGTCATGCGCAACACTTGCTGTCACGTCGTCTGTCCGAGTGTGTAGACGCCGTTTTTCTCGGTCCTTCTTGTCATAGATACGCTAGTCTGTTACTCATATTGAGAGACATTCAAATCTCCTAACATTCCGTAATGTATCAATTAGCTAGTGGAAGGAGCAAGAGACGTCTCTATGTTAAATGACCGATACCTCTGTCTCTGTATGTCCGTATCTCACCCCCCCCCCTCCCCTCTCTACCTTTATCTTTTTCTCTTAAAGCGACCTAATTACATATTTGATGCGTACGAGTCAAATAGCTAAGTGCAGATGCATGCACCATGTACGACGCGTGTACCGTTGTATGTCACCGATACCACTGTGATTCGCGTCATCCGGCAGAACGTGCTTTCTCTCTTTTTCTCTTGTCGCTGGTAAGCGACGATGTTAAAAAAGAGAAAGAGGGAGGGAGGGAGGGAGGGAGAGAGAAAAAGAGAAAAAGAGAGAGAGAGAGAGAAAGAGAGAAATACGAAAGGTGGAGAGAGAGAGAGAGAGAGAAGGTACCGAGCGACAACTTTGATTCAATTCAAGACAGAAACCGGTTGTATTCCTTTTTCTGTATCTACCTTTTTCATTTTCTTCGTAGAAATTACAATGTAATAAAGTAGACCAAAGGCGCAGTGTTAGACTTGACTTGTCACTAGTTGATCGTTAAGAGCAATGATAGACGTGTAGAGCGAGCTTTTCCTTTATTCGATATTTTTCTGTGTACACATATATACTTACGTACTTACATGTGTTCGACGATATTTTCTACACGTTCAAGAGTCAGTCGGGAGAAAGAGATGGACTCCTCCGCAAGTAGTGCTAATTAAATCGATGTCGCGTGTCAATAGAGAAACGTTTCTTTTCTGTCTCTCTTTTACTCGCATGTTCGCTTTTCTCCTCGCGAGGAGAAACACTGTGATTCGTGTCTTACTTGCTTAGCTATTTTACTTATTTTCTTCTCTCGCTCTCTCTCTCTCTCTCTCCCTCTCCTCTCTCTTTCATGAGTCAAATCTTCATTCTAATTAACATTTTAAGTTCCAATTAAATGATCCCCCGCCTTTATTAATTCGTAGGATCCATTGTCCTGTTAAATGAAAGACTACGCGTCAGTATGGAAACATCGAGTTCACCTAGAAAATGAATCGTTGTCATTATATAAAATATTCCAAGGTCAACATGCCGTTTTAATTACATCTACCGTACAGGAGACATCGACGAGTTGTACGGGTGGTAAAGAAAGAGTAAGAGAAAGGAAGAAAAAGAAATACCGAGTCGTAAAACATTCTGGCAATGGAGCTGACTGCAACACAACAGGCATCGCGTATATTTTAAGAAATTAATTT